>CAJUYI010008225.1:0-11189 GCA_910591695.1 Galerucella pusilla
AAAATATTTTTACAATTTATATCTACACCTACACCTGTCATCTCTAATGTACAAAATGAAACAAGGAGCAAAGGCACAAACAGTGCTGCTATCTATAGTTTTAATATCTATTTTTCATTTCAATTTTCCAATATTTTTCAGAGCGATATATTTGTCGAAGAAAAGAACATTAATGAAAAACTACTCTTATCTCTTGAATTTATTGGAACTTGTGAGTGTAATGAATATGATAATATAGAGAATAAAACTTGTCTACATGGTGATTTCCGATGTGGTCGATGCGAGTGTCATAACAATTGGTATGTTGAATATAAGAACAGTTACAACCCAGCTCTTATTGTATTCCACTTCAACACAACTGGATTTTTTTTTAAACGTACTTTTTAGGAGTGGAGAAAGTTGTTCAGAAGAATGCAACGACTTGGATACTACTAATTGTAGATCAACTGATCAAGAAGGAGGTAAATCCAGAATCTGTCATGGAAAGTAAGTCAATATTTTAAACCAAGAAGCTTTTGTTACTTTGGAAAATGCTACAGTATAAAACCCAAACCTTTTCATCCTAATCATATTATATATTGGTTCATTCTAGTGGACAATGTGAATGTGGAAGATGCAACTGTGAACCTTCATACTCGGGAAAGTATTGTGAATATCTATGTCCTTCTAAACTAGTTAACAGAAGATTAACAATATGTGGAGGTGCTTCCAGAGGAAAATGTTTCGAAGGCAAATGTTTATGTGAAACTGGTTTTACTGGAGAAGACTGTAGTTGTTCGACATCTAAAAAGGACTGCAGTTTCAATGCAATTGATCTTTGCAGTGGAAATGGAAAGTGTAACTGCAATAAATGTTATTGTACCCCAGGTTATGTTGGTAGCTATTGTGAAAGAAATCAAAATAATACAATCAATACTATTTGTCAAACCTATGAAAAGGAAGTGATAAATGTTTTAATGAAAAATCAAACGTTCCAGGTGAAAAAAGATAATAGTTTCATTAAAATTATTGACGAATCTAGTAAACAAGATTTTATTTGCAGTAAGTATCCTTTATTTGATATATTTAAAGAAATATAAGTTTTTGTGTGGTTTTAGATCAACAAGTAGATGTCAGTATGTGTCAAACTTCTGAATATGAAGGCAACAGTCTTTGTATATTGGAATATTGTTATTATAAATCAGAGGAAAATAAAGATACAATTATAATTGCAGCCAGAAAATTGTGCACAATGACAGCAGGAATAAAAGTCATGTACTTAGGAGGAGTTATACTAGCAGCTATTCTATTACTTGGTATATTTTTAATACTTGCTTATAAACTTCGTATGTATCGAGAGGAAAGAGCGGAATTTCAAAGATTTGAAAATGAAAATAAAAACGCCGTCGAGATGAATCCTATCTATAGAAGTCCTGTAACGGAATATAATAATCCTTTAAGGACTAAGAGTGATTAGGAGATAATCCATTCCTATTTTTAATGTTTAAAAAAGCTTTTTCTGCATTTGTATTTAGCATCAATAAAATTAGATAATAGAAAATGAAAGTAAGGTTAAATAATTTCAAAAATTACTCACCCAATTGATGTATTGTCTTTGTATCATACTGAGAACAAATATTCTATTGAATAATACGATTGTCGATGTCATCCAAAATAAATATAAAGAGCACAATTTAATCTGAATTTCGGTTTTGAGGTAATCGATGACAATAATAGTACAGGATGATTTCTGAAATAAACTTTAAATTTTTCATCAATTTAAACCTTTTTAATACGATAGTATACTTACTTTTAACTAAAGAGATATAACTACAATACAATATTATGAAATTAAGCATATTTTTGTAAATATATTCGTTTTTTTAAATATTATAGGTGGGGATAACCCCCACAGAACTAGTTCTGCGGCATAGCCATAACCTCGAATACTTTGACAATGGCAAGTTAGGCATATTCTCGCGACGTGCCGATATCTGGCCGGATGCTGCAAAGCAAGAGGCCAAGAATCAGCGGAAGAAGAAGACGTGCCGATATTTTGCAGCACTTACAAATATGACAGATAAATGTGGGTAAGAATAAAAAGGAAAAAACAGATTTAACAGAAAACATTTAATCTAAAATGGAATTTGATCATGCCTTAACAGTAATTCTGGAACATATTTGCTTACTGAATGGAACAAGCTGAGGTATCAGACTTTATACTATTAAGAGTCGTAGCGCGCCTCTTTAATCCTTCTAAATAGACATCCCTGTTGAATAATCCCGCTGCTAATGGAATACTAGAAAAAAATTATAATTGTTTTTTTTTGCAGACAGAAAAATGTAGTAACAATGAAATTTTCTATTGCAATTTTTGTATTTCATTTATATGATTGTCTGGACAGAATGAGTGGTCCACAATGAAAAAACAAACAAGTTTTTAAAAAAAAAAAAATACTTACGTATCTAGTCCAGGCCTTAGATGAGCTTTAAAAACTCCCCAAACAGGTTTGTGGTCGGAAGTGGTGATAGAGGCAACCGAATCGTATACCAAACATTGCAGCGGGGGATTTTCGAGAGCTCCGCTAAATCTTCGATTATTTTTTTGCTTGTACAAAATTCTATCCGTATATGCAGGCGTTCGATTTTTAGAAGACGAATCGAAATTTTGAGTCCCAGGATCGTACTTAAAAGAGAAGATTTGATTGCCGAACTTATAGTGGGAAAAAACACTAGATTTACTTACTTTATAAGTTGGTGGAAATGTAATTTTAGCTTCATGGAAGCCTCGAAAAGCTGCACCGTCCGCTAGAACTGAACACAGTTGATCGTGATGCATACAACCGTGAGGTAGATGGGCTGGTAACGGGAATCTGGTGTTCGATAACCATTCGAGAACCTTCGCTCGCGGCGTGGCCAGTCGGAAATTTAAATCGCCGAACCAAAATACGTAGTCGAAATTTTGTGTTATGTCTGAAAAAAATTAAATAAATTATCAACCGGCATCCGTGGGAGCTGCATAAAAGGGTGAAAACAAATAAATGAACCCTTTTTAATAACTAATCGCACGTTCTTGGCGAATGGAAATTTTTACAAATAAATTAAAACCCTTAGTAAACTTTATAGTGCGCACAAGAAATGCAAAAAAACAAACCCTTCTAAAAATTTCAGGGCGGAGTAGATTTCAATGAGACCTCTGGCGGAAAAAATTGTAACTATCGCAACGAGTAAAATAATTCGTATTATCTAATTCCGCTATCAAATGTGACACTTTAAGTCACTCTTTGAAGTTAGATAACGTCACATTTTTCATAACCTTCATATATCAGTTATGAAAAGTAGTTATGTAAAAACTTTACGTAACTGTTTTAAGTTTCAACATAGAGATATTACATGAGTTTCAAAGAATAATTTATCAATTAGGTAGGTACTGTCAAAACTGACAATTATTTCATTATTTAAACTAACATAATTTTAATTCAATAGTATTTTAAGAGTTATAAACATTGAAAAAAACATTATTAAGGACACAGTTATTCAAAGTGGGTCAATTTTCTGGGTGAATACTTCATAGTAACAATACTTTTAACACCATTTAAATCCAATTTAATATTACCATTGTAATTGAAGATTTTATTAAATATTATAAAAGCGCGGAATTAGATAAAACGTTGTACGTAAACTCGTTATGAAGAGAGCGACATTGTTCAACTCGCGTAATTTGCAGAACTCGCTAGCGCTCGTTTTGGCAAATATTACGCTTGTTGAACAATATCGCTCTTTTCATAACCAGATACGTAAATAACTATTATCTAATTCCGCTATCAAATGTTACACTTTAAGTCACTCCTTGACGTTTGGTAACGAAACATTTTTCATAACCTTCACATATCAGTTATGAAAAGTAGTTATGTAAAAACTTCACGTAACTGTTTAAGTTTCAGCATAGAGAGATACTACACGAGTTCCAAAGAATAATTTATCAATTAGGTACTGTCCAAACTGACAATTATTTCATTATTTAAACTGACAATTACACCATTATTTTAATTCAATAGTATTTTAAGATTTATAAACATTGAAAACAACATTATTAAGGACACAGTTATTTAAAGTAAGTCAATTTTATGGGTGAATATTTTATAGTAACAATACTTTTAACATCATTTGAATCCACTTTAATATTACCATTGTAATTGGAGATTTTATTGAAAATTATAAAAGCGCGGAATTAGATAAAACGTTGTACGTAAACACGTTATGAAGAGAGCGATATTGTTCAGCTCGCAAAATTTTCAAAACTCGCTGACGCTCGTTTTGGCAAATATTACGCTTGTTGAACAATATCACTCTTTTCATAACTAGTTACGTAAATAACTATTGCATTGTTTTTGTATTATATTATGCAAGTCAACGTAATTACCGTAAATTCGTACTTTATTTGTTCAATTTTGTGTCAGTGACAAGTTTAAAACTGTGTTTTTCTATTTAACTCAACTGTTATCATTTCTGAGGTAATATTCTTATATAATCTACGGTGGCGTAACAATAGGGTGGCAGGGCTGGCAAAATGCCACGGGCCCCCGACCCAAGAGACCGCGATCTCAAAAATATTTTTTTACATTGTCCTTGAGTATTTTATTTTATTTGAAAAGTAAATTTCCATAAGTTCTGCAAAATCCAAAGTGAGACAACTAAAGACTATAATAGAATTTCAAGTTAATCGTTAAGCATTTCAACCAACCTAAACAAAAAGATGTTGATTCATTTTTAGAGATGTACACGCCAAATAATGTCGTATATGCTCCCTGTGCTGCTCGTAATTTGAATCTAATCAAAAGATGGAATATTTTATCACTTTTTATATCTAATAAAGAAAGTGAGTCTTCAACTTCAATAACATTAAAAACATTAAACCCTTTTAGATGGGCAGGACGTTTTGATGACGTTTTTGTTATAATAGTTCAGTTTGTTGAAGTTCAAAAAGCGCTAACGAAAACAATTCTGTTAAATTGCAAATCAGATCAGATCAGATCAGATCAGATCAAAGAAGATCTAAAACTACAATTTTATTATGTTATTGGTTTTCCATTGCAAGATCCTACTTAATATCGATGCAGCCTCTAAAGCACTTCAGTCTAAAGCAACCGATTTTTCAAATGCCTTGAAACGTTTGAAAATTTGTCTAGATGAATTGGAAAGGTATGGATTTAGAAATGGAAGCAAACAGTGTAGCAAAAAAGTGGTCCATTACCTCCGAATTTCCCAAAACTCGCGTCAGAGGAAGGTGAAACGCCATTTTGATGAGCGTTGCGAAGATGAGCGTCTCCAAGATCTGAAAAGTTTGTTCAAAGTGAACATATTTTATCGAGTATTGGACATCATTATAAGCCAACTGAAATCGCGTTTCCTTCCAATGAATGAAATTGTTTCAAGTTTCAGTGTTTTGCAGCCTTCCACTTTAAAAGTTTTAAATGACACTGATTTATTAAAAAAAGCTCTAGAATTTGCGAGAAGAGGCCTATGGTCATCAGTGGGACCAAAGTTTATTAAAATTAAACTGAGTACAACGATTTATTGCTAGGGCCCCAGATGGTATAGTTACGCCACTGTATAATCAGAGATATTATGGAAGAGGTTATGTTATTCTATTTTTTGTTTTCATAGCAGATAAAAGAGAAAATAAGTCGGTATTAAAGATTCAAAATATTACTCAATACAAACGTACCTTCCTGCAACTTTTGGAGATATGACAATATCAAAATTAAAATAAATAGTTAATTGAACGCTTCTTGTACTTTTCACAAATATCAACCATACCTATTACTCTAAAAATAAAAATATTAGGAGTCAAAATTTACTTTAACATCACAAAATACTAAAGCACAATCAAAGAAAAAGCAAAAGTTTCAAAAACCACACACTGCAAATAAAACCACTTAAATATCAAAGGGCTTAAGCCACAGATTATAAAATTATACGGCAGCTGATTTGTTTTACTCGTTGCTAAGATGACATTTCAGAGCGCCATCTATCGAATTCTACCTTTCCCAATACCCAAGGTCTCTAAATTATGTAACCTTAACAAAATAAACAAGCCCTCCATTTACACAACCTAACATATTTTTTTAATTTTGACCCTTTAGCTACACTATCGCCCCCAATTTTCACCTCTTGGTGGTCATTCTTTTATGCACAGAGTGTGCTTCTTATATCTAGCCTCCATGGGTACATAGGTTGCCTATAAACAGAGACAACCATTGTCTCTGCTATAAACTATTGAAGGTCACTTGACGTCGCCGTATTGCGCGTCATCGTGCCATTGTTCAGTGTTGTTTTTGGTGCTTATTCGCTATGTGCGTACCTACTGTCGCCCCCTCGCGGCTTAAAAACGCAAGTTACGTCGGAGGCATTAACACGTAAAGCTTATGGAAGCAACAATTATTATAAAGATAGGGAGCCTTTTAACTTTCACAATGTAAATAATCTGAAAATATAAGTGCCTAATGACATAATGTTCAGTATTTTATAAGCGACTGGGTAAGTAATCGTTTTTAAAATGTATTTTTTTATGTTAAGTGTAACTTTTTAGGTTAGAATCAACGGAGATAAACGTTGCCTAAAATCATTAATAAAAATCGATTATTCCATTTGACATTCCAAGTGACATGAGCTGCTTCTTTATATGTGTATCGATTGCACACAAATGTTCTTGAAGATTTATCTGATGATTTATAATAAATGTATTTATGAAAAAATAAACAAACTACAATAAAATTGATGGAGAAAACATGACGTATAGAATACTGTATCAGTGTACACTGTATTTTGAAGTGAGGTTAAGACACTAACTTTACTCTTTTTACATCTGCAATCCATTTTTTCCTTTGTACCAACTTGTGTTACGCAGTAGGAAACTTGTGATATTTCACATCACTGTTATTCCATTCTGTATTTTTACAATTAACAACACAACAACTGTCGTGCCCCATTTTCCCCTTTATTTACATACAATATACCACATTATCCTCCGACCGAATTGCGGAAATTCAGCACTGCGCGCGCTGGGATAGTTTCGCCTATCCCCTCCAACGGTCGACACACAGCGAATAGTAGTGTTTCATCAAAGTTTTGTGTAATTGAACCCAAGTTTTGCCCCAACCAACAGATCACTACTAAAAATCTAATGAGTGCCTCCACCTTTGCCATCAATCAAGAAAAAGCTCCTCAGTTTATTGGACCTGACATACTGTGGTTAATTTGCAACAACTTAAATACACCACCGACTAATGAAACACATGAATTTTGGAATTTTTAATAAACCTTCTTCCGAATGAAATTATTTGTGGAATAAAAAACTTGAATACTATACAGGGCAATACAATTAAAATGTTATCACTCAAGTATTGGTTTTCTTCAACTTTAACGTCATTTTGTATTCTTTAAAAGAAATATACAATAAAGGTAGCTAAAAAAATTATCAATCGAAAAATGTTTTAGATACAAACATATTGAAAAATAACAAATTTTACATACAAGACAGCGTTTTTCCTTATCCACATTCTCTTCTCAACACTAACAGTACATATTATACAGTTATAATGTTTTGTAGATCCCAAAAAATTCTTCTGAAAATACCACTTCTTAATACTTCCTTGGTAACTGTATTATTATTATTATTATTTATGTACCTGAAAACAAATAAAAACTTCTTAAAAAAAATAAGAACCGATAATTAAAAAAAAGGAAAACACAAATTGAAAGCAGTGTGTTATTTGTGAAACTGAATGTCAAAAACATTGTGCCAAAGTATTTACAGTGAAATTTCAAAAGCAAAATTCACGCAGTCAGTGTCGGCTCATAATTTAATTCCTGATACAATTTTTCAAATGTTCTTACTTTAGATATCAAAGAATAATTATTATTATAATTATTCTAAAGCTTCAAAGTTTTGAAAGATATGAGAACTGTAATAACACTTTGTTTTTAGTTTCTCAATAATATTCAAGAATATCCAGACCGACACTGACCATAGTCAATAGTATTTCAGCATTCTGATATGCTTTCAATGAACACTGTTGGAAATAGAGGAGGGATCGAACGACATTTTTGATCCTTTTTTGTTCTAAAATTTCAACTTTCTTGCAAACATAAACCTTGCCTACAGGAATGTGCAACTGAATGCAGTGGCGGCCCCTCGAAGGAGGCTCAGCCTCCTCAACAATTTATCCAGCAAATAGCACCAGAAATATTTTGTTGATTATTCTTCATATTATTTCCCGTTTACCTAAAATTTCAATTTCAATTCCACAATAAATTCCCCGTTTTCATTACTTATTTTAGAATCTGACAACAGTGCCCTGAGGCTAGATTCCACAAACATCTTGAAACACGTGTTGCTCTACACAGTTGTCGTTTTTTCTACCAGTCCAATTGCTAATACAAAAGAGCGGAAATGGCAACACTCTCGGTAGGCTAGCCTCTGCAGTGCGATCACGAATACTCGATGCGAACAGTCCACTCGATACGTGTAATAGTATCGAAAATGCAAGTATCGTTTTAAAATGGCGTACTCGATTCGAGTTGATCATTCGTAAAGGAGTGGGTAAACATACAACACGGCTCCACCCACCACGTCAAATTTAGTAGTTGAGGTGCGCATGCGTCCAAGCAGCCTTTAACCTTCTATTCGATGTGACTGAATGTGAGCTGATTAGCGCAGTGGGTAGGGTATTGAGCTTACAACTCAGGGGTCGTAGGTTCGAAACCCGGTTAGGTACTTGGTTTTTTTTTTGTTTTTTATTTCTTATTTTCTGATATTTCTATACATAGTTACACTTTGATCAACCGGGTTTGGGCCTGCGTTTTCTTGTTTTTTTTTAGTTTTTTATTTCTTATTTTCTGATATTTCTATACATAGTTACACTTTGATCCACCGAGTTTGGGCCTGGGTTTTCTTGTTTTTTTTTAGTTTTATATTTACATATTTATTTCAATATTGTTATGTTACTACTAAATTTGGCAAAGTCTTGAGTCATGCGCAGTTGAAAGAGCCGTGTTGTATGTTTACCCGCTCCTATTTTAACGGAAGACATCTTGTGGTTTCAGCGACCCTTGTACACCTATTGGTTTTATAAGAGAGTTAATAGCTAATAGTAATTTCAAAAGAAAACTGTAATTTGGAGATTGATTAGGTGTTCCTGAAGGCAGTGACTGATTTTCAGTTATTTTTCAAATTTTACATCATAAATTCACTGATATAATTTATACAAGAGAGCGTTTGAAGTATCTCATTGGTATTTCAATTTCAAGTTTTCGTAATTCAGAATTTCATTTTAATATTCTATTAATACATTTTTCAACTGATGAGGCTCCTCCCGTGAAAAGGATGAAAACATATAATTTGGTAGACAAGAAACTACATTATAAACAACTTTTTTATGAAATTTTAGATGCTATATTGAAGGTCAAATTGAGATTCGATTTTCCGATTTTCAAGAGTTTTCCAATACACTTTTAGATAACTTAGTTCTAATATTTAATTTTTTTGATAAAAAAGCACTGCACAATGAATTATGAGAACAAAAAAAATGTTTGGCAAGAGAAACTCTATACTCCACGTTGGTTTTTGCTGGACATCAATTAATTTTGTCACTGAAGTAGCTGGTACGGTCGCTGCGCAAAGGTTAAATTAACTGGCAGAGTAGAGTATATTTTTATGTCCAGCCTCCTCTCTTAAAAAGTTCACGAGCCGCCACTGACTGAATGTGCACCAATTTTCTAATCGTTTGATTAATTTTCAGTCTGTTATGTCAATTTATCATTTCTATTAACCCTGATAAGTATAGACAATGTTTCAATAAATGTTATTAAAGTCAAAAGGATTTAGAAAACGTTTCCATCTTTTTCTATGCCAACCAAGTGTATTTGTCTTTCAATAATTTTACTGTTATGTAATGAAAAATATAGTTTTACAATCAATCAAACTAAAAGTTTTGTTATTTATAAAAATGTTTCTAAAAACATCGGGTGCATAAAACAAAATTTGGTGTTCAAGCTGATTATATATACTTACACAAAACTATATTTCAATCAATACTTACTGGATTTAGAATAATTATGCATTTTTATAACATCCATCACTTACCTGAATTGTCGTTTTCAAAACATTTATAAAATATTTTAGATACCTACTTAAATATTTCCACTACCAAACCCCGTACATCTTTACTTAATTCTATTACTTTAATATTTGAAAAAAAATCACTGTAAATAATATACAAATCAGAAGACTCTGTGGCACAGTTGATAAAGGTTGGGCGTTATTCCAAGTAATGGAAAGTCAATAGGTAGTAATTATAGTTCACTTACCTTGACTTTTATTTTTGCAAGGAAGTACTTTAGGCAAATCCATACAATTAACAATTTTCTTCACATCTGATACTCTCTCCTTGACTTTTTCTTCGTGTGCTGTGAGATGAGCGGTAACAAATAAAAAAGAAGTACCAAATACCATAAAGGAAGTGGCAACAGCTCCTTTTGTTCTAAAAGCAGTTCCAGGTCGAACTGATAAACTAGATTCTTCCGGTATTGAAACATACCAAATTAAATCTCTTCTTATAAAAGTTGCGAGGTGTAAAGTTCCTTTAAAGAAAAATATTATGAATCTGTAAACATTGTAAATATAAGTGTGCTTACCTAAGGAAACAGAATGAAAAAGTAGATGTGAAGGTCCAATTGTTTCTTGTAAGCTGGCTTCCCATTCAAACCTTTCAGATGTTGATTCTTGTGTCCCGAAAGAAAGGATATCAGGCACATGTTCCATACTTATAGGTAATACAAAATCATTCAGTTCCCTGAAAAAATTGATGAATTTATAAGAATATAAAAAGTTTAATTGTGTGTACTCACTTTGGAGGTGAATGCCCATTCATATTCCAAGTACCTACAAAAATAGTGATCTCTCTATTTGGACAAACCCTGTCTAGTTCATTAGGTCCCAATAACGAATTAGCACCAATTTTACCCTGTAGAAAATTCCTTTGTCTAGCCTTACTTATAGGTATGAGATATAATGAGTTAAGTTCTACAAAATGAAAAAAAAAATCAATTTACAAAACTTGCTTTTATTTTATTAAGAATTTGTAAAATGCTTTTTTATTCTTTTTTTTAATTTCTTGGGAAATTAAACCACAATATTTTTTAATTCT
>CAJUYI010008226.1:0-11188 GCA_910591695.1 Galerucella pusilla
AACACAAAACACTAAGTACGTAAATGTTTATTTTATTTCTAAAGGAAAATTCGCTCACTCAAAAAGACAACTGGTATATTTCTTAACATATCCTTACGACGGACAACCTGTTTATGCATATCGCGCGTAGGAGAATTACGGTGCTCTATACACAGAAGCATACGATATTCGAGCGAGATAGGCATAGCGAGGGGAGGAGCTTAGAGTGATCCTTCTTGTCTTGTTAATGTTCGTTGCTGATATTGACGAGTTCTATTTTGACAGTTTAAATGATAACAACAATAAAAACCATGACAACCAAAGCCTTACAAGAATGATTGTTGCATGTTTCTAAGATTGTTAACTATACTTGATAGAATTATTAATGGCAGGTAAAATATTGTACAATATTTGTATCGTAAATTCATATTACGACACTTACATCGTAAATATCTATCTATATAATGCGGCTATATCCATAAACCGCTTACATTTGAATATATTAAAATTTTCATTAGATTTTTAATGGCTATATTAAATTTTCATAAGCTCGCTAATCAAGTCTTTAAACCCTTTCAAGCTCTAATGAAATTCTTTGCATTACAAAACTATTCCTTGTCTTCTAACTGTCCTACTTTTCGGTCTCCTCTAAAATATACCATTACATTTTATATTAGTCGACCGTGAAAACTATTTTCTTGTTACAGTTAAAAAATGAGCTAATTTGAATGTTGCAAGTAAATAGCTTCCGGAGTCCTTTTCATCTGCAAGTACTTAGAATTTCGGGATGCAGGAGTGGACTCGAAGAACTGTAAACCCACCCGAATATATGAAGGAGGTTTACACGGGATTGCTACCTACCTAAATGCGACAGGTTGTAGAAAAGATCTGTGTGAAGTTGTCTAATATCACCGAATAATAATCTTATATCGAGGATGTAATTTGGATGTATTGGGCACAAGCTTCCCACCTAAAAGACTTCAGGGCGTCAAATTTTGTCCTGCCTCTGTTCGATTTTCGGTCGAAAGAATAGGTATATTTGTCCCCCCAAAATAAAAAAAAAAGGTAGAGCGTGTCGCGGGACACACGGTAGGATCTTTAGTTCCTTTTAAGCAAAAATTATGTAATACATCTGACGTTATAGATAAATAGTTTACATATTCCTCGGTGGTGTCGAGTAGTAAGCAAACCAGACTCTCACGCGGTAGACCCGGGTTCGATTCCCCGTGGAGAAGTTTTTTTTATTGTTATTGTTTATTATAAAATTGAATTGTTAAATTTTCAATATGAAGTTATATTTTCAATTCATACACTAGTTGCACAAGCTACTATTTCTATCAAAATATGCCCTTTTACATTCAAAAACAACCTGCCAAATGTTAAATCAATTTATCCATCCATTTTAAAGTTATCGAATTAAAACATTCAAGTTTTCAAAATTTCAACACCCTGTATTTCGAAAAGAAAATGTGCTAGACCCCTTAATCCTCATATCATTTTGTCCAATTTTACGAGAGGAATCTACATGCAAACGTTGTAATTACCCTTAACGTTCCAGATGCTTATACCAGTTTTTGCGCGATCGTATTGAAATAAATTCCGAATGAAATAATTTAAATTTCTTCGAAATTAACCAAATGTCAAAAGTGACATTCATACTTCTCGATCAGTTTAAAATATATTTTGCATTTTGGTGAAATTTTTTCTATGCTATTTATTACTCTTCGACGTCTGAACGGTAAGTAAATCACTTACCGACGTATTAAACTTAGATTCCAGTAAACACAACCTACCGTCCTGACAACCGATGTTGTAAATAAACAAAAAAGATCAATCGCGCAAAAAAAATTATAGAAATAATAGTAAGAATTTATCCGAACAAATTCAAGTAGATCACCAGCACTGCGAATATCAGCTTTGCATAAAATTTCAATATAGCATCGGTGGTGCAGTGGTAGAATGCTCGCCTTCCACGCGGGCGGCCCGGGTTCGATTCCCGGCCGAAGCATATGAATCGCTGCTTCGTAAACGAGAGAGAGAGACTCAGGAGAGAGCACACGCACGCAAGCTAGGCACATAACAAAGCAACGTAACATAACATAACGGTCAGATTTTCTGCGTCGCGACCCCCGGTCGCTCAAACATAACCTGACGTAAGGAACTAAAGTTCCAATAAACTTTCACCTAGGTTTTATTATTGTATGTATGAAAAAATACATGGGAAAATATTCAGTGTTTTGAGAGCAAAGTTAAGAAAACTGATAAAAATTATCAACTTCAACCCTTATAACCTCTTAGGACTGTATTTTTGTAACTAGGTAACTAGTTCCACTTACTGTGAATTCCAGGACACACTGAAATGGAATGAAATTAAGTAACATATGAACTAGCAAAGAGGGGGTGGGAAATACCCTTTTGGGAGCCTGTATCCTTTTGCGGAATCAGCCCCAATGTAATATTGAAAGAAATAGGTGAAGCTGGGAAAAATAGATCTGACCATTGGAAATACCTAGTAGGACTTAAACAAGCAAAGATTCTTCTGGGTAACTGAGATGAAATGAATGCATAAGTCAAAGTAAAACTGCCATAAGAATTAACAGGAATCCTAACGGGACATTGTCGCTTGAATGGGCAACTGAAAAAACTCCAAATACTGGAGGAAGAAGAATATAGATTTTGGTATGATAGAATTAAACCTCCATCCACATACTTTCGAATTGTACAGCACCTAGGAGATTAGTGGATAGAAGAGGGACATTTACCTAAGTTGTAGCCCGCTGATATCCTAAAATGAAATAAGATTAAAGGAGCTACAGTCTCTGAAACTCTCCTCGGAAACTAAGGAGAAGTGAGGGGGCACATTTTTCAGGTCTCAGTGAATGTCACCCCAAAATACATACATGCAAGTAGTTCCAATCCCCCTATTTTCAATCCCTTATTAAGTAATATGATTTATGACCATTATTTTTGTTGCACCCTGTGTAGCAAATATTCATAAGATATCGTACAAACTGGTGAAGGTGGTACTATGAAAAGCACGAACAGAAATAAAATAAGCCTGTTTAACTGTAATGTTGTTGAAGGCTTTATCAGACGACTATGGAGAAGAAAAAAACTTGGAATTTACCGCTCCTGGTATCTCATGGGTTGTTACTTTCGCCATCCAGTTTATGTTTTAAAGTGACTTGATTTTTTAGACATTGATTTGTGTTACGGAGTATAAAATTTAAGCGTCAAACCGTATCGTGTTTGTGAAAATAAATCTTTTGTTTGGAATTTCTGGATCCGTCACTGGTTATACTAAAAGAGCCGGAATAAATCCTTCCGGATAACTTGAAACCCCTTTGGAAATGTAGTGTGAAACAAAAATCCATCGATCGTTTGCACAATATGCAAATAGAGTCGGTAGAGAAAATAACATAACAAAAAACAAGGAAAATTACGTGTAATCGCGTTTCTGAATAAATACCACACTTTGTTTCTATTAATCAAAGTCACTGTTTACATGAAAAACTGGAAAAGCAGAATAATTTTGCGGATAATTACTTTTTTTGTTGTAATTGTTTTGCATAGTGCGACACGTAATTGTAAGTAATTGTAATATCACGAGGAAAGAATTTCAATTCGTAATCATAACATTGACACTAACATTAAAAATTGAAGGAAAGCGAAAAAAGCCAATTCCGTTTGTAGTGTTCATGTTACTTTAAAAAATTAAGGTAAGAGCCGCTACTGGTTTATACCGGTAATAAAAACAAAAGTGCTCAGTGTATGGCAAAATGAGTGGGAAGTGTCCATCTCTAAGCTCCGCGAGATTAAACGCGATGTGAAACTGTAGCGACAAAAAACTAGACTCGGAGCAGACCAAGTGAAAATCAATCGACTCTGATAAGGGCACACCAAATTTAACCCATAAATTTCTAAGCAAAGGAAGACAAATCAACCTGCACTGTATGTACCTAACACGGGATTTATACTGAAGCACATAATATGTGATTGCTCCAAATACCCGTTATCTACGAAACAAAATAGATTACCAAACAATTTGGAAACTGTTTTGGGTGAGCAAATGGTCTGTTAGTTAGATATACCCAGGGAGCCATATTGTACCACCTAATATAATTTTTACAGGAAGGAAAGCAGAAGAAGCAAATTCCGTTTGCTGTACTCATGTCACTTTAAAAAAATTTAGGTACGAGCCGCTACTGTTTTATACCGATAATTTTATACGTTGTGTTTACGCCAATATACGATACTCTTTATGCACCCCTCGTAAAACAAATTAATAACGATAGGTTTGCTGAGCAATTTTCTCATTCTTTTGTAACACTTGTTTAGCAGCCATGGTAATTATGGCTGTTATTTTCTGAAATTAAATCAGTCGGCAGCAATTAATATTCTCGTCTTGCTTTGCTTGAATCGCATTTTATGAGAAACTACAAGGTTATTAAATCGTGCAGTTTGAAAAGCTTCTGCAAATTTAATTTTTAAACGACTTTGTTTGAAAAATATCCCACAAGATATCCACACAAGGAAAATATTTTTATAACCTAAAAAGTGTGTCTAGTGACTGGACTTAATTTCCCAATTACAGCAAAACTTGTATTTTTAGACACTATGTGTCTGACAAAAACACATCTCCGAGATGCTGTTATGACCATTTGTGAGTAAACGACCCTCTCAATAGCGGACCCTCTATAGGTATAACATAACTGGTTTCTTGCTTCTAGCTTGACATAGGGTGGTTTTGATTTCCCACTATAATCCTCTTTATAATAGGTAAATGTTTATAGAATAACTTGATACTGGATATACAAATTTCATTGCTTCTTTAATAATTTGATCAGTCTATTTAGTTCGAACCAGTATTTGTATTAATATAACTCAATATTCTATGAATATTCCAACCTTTTGTTTCCGTTAATGTCATTTAAATTTAGTAATTTAGTTCCGTGCTGTGTGTTTTATAGAGTCTTCTTGATTGTGTTTGGTCTAATTTTATATAATGAATGAAATAATATCGGTTCAGCTCATTAGTTTAATTTTCTTTTATATGATGGGTGAGTTTTTGATGAGTTTCTAGGAGCTCTGGGAATCATTTCCAGCTCATACAGTATGCGAAAACTCTTTCAAGTCCATTCAGTTTACACAAGTACGACAAGGAAAATATGAGAAAAACTGATGAAAGAGGGAGAAGAATAATTGTGGGCGTATCTAGTTCATCGAGAGCTGAATGGATGAACTAGATACGCCCACAATTATTCTTCTCTCTCTTTCAAGCAGTTTTTCTCATATTTTCCTTGTCGTACTTGTGTAAACTGAATGGACTCGAAAGAGTTTTCGCATACTGTATACCTAACTCTCGAAAGTGTTCATCATCTATGAGTTCTTGTGAATCAGCTCTTATTTCTTCTAATACTCCAATTTTGTTTATAACAATTCGTTCAAGATAAACATATCTATTTTTTCACTCATTAATGGAAATAAAAAATAACTATAAAACGTTAATGGTGAATCTAAATTGTTAAATTTAAACAGAAAATCAAAATGTTTCGTGTTTGACCACAGGTCAAATAGTTAGGGAGACGAATAGGGGATTTTTCGGGAATACTCGAGCGTGGCAGTTGAAGATATTATGAGAGATACCATAGACCTAATAGAACAACTTTGGAAAGTATTAGCTCTATATGTAGTGACGGGCACCTAGGATAGACGATCAGATTAGTAAAACAAAATCGATAGTCTGAAATACTCGAGCGCGTCAGATTAAGATATTGGGGGTTGATCTTAGTGTCTTAAGACTAAATTTAACGATAAGTCCTTGACGCCGCCGAGTTATAGGGTCGCGAACTTGTAAAAAAAACGTTAATCCGGCATTCTATTTTTTTTTATTTTGAAGAATATAATCTAAAACTTACTAAAAATACAAAATCTGCTGGTTTCCGCATGACCGGAAGTGTGGAGGAGTCATTTCGTCTTCCGAAAAACGCGTTGCGGCATATAAGTCGCGAACGATACATTTTACAAAAAAAAAGTTTAAATAAAAAAAAGGTAATTTCATTTTACACAAAAAAGGTTTCTATACATTTTTGTTCGAAGTTAAAACTTTTGGACTTAAAGCATCATGAAAACACAAACTCCCGTTTTTTTGAGTATAATATGTCGAAAACGGAGGGTGTTAAAAAAATTGATATGGAATAACGATGATTAAATTATGTAACTTTTATTATATTATCACAAATTTTTTTTTCCTAAAGCTTCTCGACAATTTTCGTGGACTAGGAAAAAGTTTCGCGTATCTGTATACAATAGTATTATTAACATGTACAGTTTCATTTATTTATATTATTCAATAGCCTGTTGATCCTCAAATTATTTTTTGGACGTACCATAAGCAAAACGAAGTGAAGAATTGAAGCAAAAGAGAGGAATGTGCCATAAACATGTAATACAGACCTTCTTCGGTCAGATTAAGAGAACCCACCAACATTTTTGTCAGATTAAGAAAATATGCTTTCAGGATACCGAGATAAACCTCCCCCATGAAAATCTGACGCGCTCGAGTATTTCAAAAGAACTTTTTTTTGCATTTGTCGTAACTTATCGTCACGCCGAAATCGTCAGTTTTTTTGAAAGGGAGCTTCCTTGGGGCCTACTTAACACCCCTTCCGAAAACCTGACGCGCTCGAGTAAATTTCTTCTTCGGATTTTTGACTACTTTATATGCCTACCCCCACCACGCAAACCGGCAGATTAGTATACCGTTGTTATCAGAGTCACTTGGGGCATACGTGGTATGAATATCTGACGCGCTCGAGAATACCCAAGTATAACTGTTTTTTTTTAACATTTTTTGAAAACCGTACACGCCATACCCACCGCTAAAATGGTTTTTACCATACGAGCTCTTCTTTTCGAAATTACGTTATCTTTCGATTTTGATAGATCTCGACGGCGCTCGAGAATGTCGCCATTTAGCGACCTCGCCTCCCTAACTAAAAGGATAATGAAGTTATTTTGAAGGTTAAATTGCAACCCACTTACTAGATCCTGTACTACTATTCCTTTCTCAATAGATCCTAGATCTTTTTGAGGAGAAAATGGTATATCTACTGTCTTTGAAAAATATTTTTCAAAACTTATAAAGCAATTGAATAATTATCACTCTGCTATATCTATTGGTGAAGCGCTTCATTAGATACGACAATATTACAGGAAACTGTAATAATACTTTATTGTTTCAAGCCCACGTGGCTTGTTGTCAGTTTTTTCGAATTTTGGTTTTCAGTTGGGGGTGAAAATGTTGCTATTGTCACAACTTCTACACTTCTGTTACTTGAAGCCATTTATTGATTGTGATTTCAGTGTCTTCTTCAGTCCGTGATTAAGCTCTTAGAGCTCGCGGACGGAAAACGTATACCTTGTACTGATGAGGAGCAAGTACGCCAAAACCAATCTACAAGTTATGTTGTCCCTTCTAATTGCAAACCAGAATGGTTGGTGTTAAATATCTTAATATTTTGTAGATATACCAGACCCGTTTGACTTTGAAGCGTAATTCAATATCCATCGGGGTCTATAGCCCAGGAAGTAGTTGCAGCTTCCTAGTTGAACTATTTTTCAAAACTGATTAAAGCGTTTGAAGTATAAACCCAGTTACAGTTTTGTTCATGTAAAGCCACAAAGTTGACTGGAGCAAAATAACTTCGTATGAAATGGAATACTTAACGTAATTAGTGACGTGAATTTAGGCGACGTATCCAAAATGTTTTCGACCTCTATTCAAGCACGTAGAATGGAATGGAGCTATCCAGTTATTTTCTAACGAAGCTTGGTTGGCTTGTAAGCATGTAGAAACGCCAGGATTAGTTAAATAAAAACGATTAAATGAAGTTTGTCCTTTAATTTATGCATGTAAAACTTTGGAAAACATACAGTGTATACACTAGAATCTCTAACGTAAATGAGATAACTATTTCTGGGCGGAGAATGATACAAAATGAAATGTCATTGTAAATTTGAATATCCGGCTTGTAAGAGTATATTGTCCTTTTATTATTTTGACAATTTTGTTTGTTGGGGTTCCAGATTGTTCGCAAACTGTCTGAGCGCTTCATTGTCTGCTTTTATTGTCTTAATTTTCAATTGTGTTTGTGACAATTTACAAACTTTTAAAACAAAACGTGGCTGTATTCATTTTATACCAATAAAATCGGAGACTTTTATTATTAATTCCAACAAAGTTTTCTATGATAGAAATTCAGATAGCAGAATCGAAAAGACAAAAAAAAAATTCAATAAAAAGCGTAACAAAGGAAAAGAGGGAAATAACGATATCGGAATGTTTGAAAAGTTGATGCACACTTTTATATTAAATAAAACAGTCAGATTAGATGGAGTGAATCAGTTTTATCTTGAACATAAATATTTCAATAGTAGGTTTATACACAGTGATTAATAACTATCGGGACAGAGGGTGAGGGCAAATTATTTATCAAAATATGGCGATAGAACTAAATATACCTCAATCAAGTATTGCAGTGGAAAAATAAAGAGTGGGTTAAAATTGTTTTTTTCTATGTTTCATCAATAACTTCTCTGTATATCTATCAATTGTTATAAAAATCAGCACATATGCATATATTTGGTACAAGGAATGATATTTTAAGTATGTATCATTTCAAAGTTTGCTACAGGACAATGATTCCTGATGATGAGGTCAACTAATAACTTTTTTACAAAACTTTTCAGTGCTTTCGATTAGAAAATATAAAAAAACATCATTCCTACGCGATGTTGGGTCATTTTCATAATCGATAATCTTATTGGTTTTCAAAAAAAAGCAGTTGAACCAGAAAATTTCGACATTTAAGTAGAATTGAAATCAAGTTAACATGAAAAAAGCAAATTCAACTTAATTGTTCTACGTGTCCTATTCTATGCTTTTTCTAAATATTTTAATGAAGAACTTTAAAACTTCAAAGAAAATTTTCTCCTGTTTCCTCCAGAATCCGTCTTATGACATAATATCATTGGCATATTTCACCAAACTACACAAACAAAAATTTAAGCGCGTTATACTCAAAAGTTCTTACCTTCTGTATGATCCTTGTGGTGTATACCTTTCCATTTTGTAATTTAGACAAATTTTTGAAACAAAAATAATCACACACAAATAACTAACAACAAATTACCACATTTCCGAAATAAGCAAAAAAGCGCTACTCCAATAGAACCGTTCCTGGAGCGTGCACTTCACTGGATTCCATTCCTTGTAGACTATCACATTGTTAGAATGTTATAGAATGGAATATTCTATTTCACATTTTATCAAGAATATGATCTACTGTGAATAGACCTTAAAAATTTGACAACAATTTTTTTGCAGTCCACACTATGCCGCGATTTGCTGTCGGCTCATTCAGTTCAGTCGCCCAATGTTTACAAAATAGGACAATCTCGGTATGGATTTATCAAATAATATTCTCGTTCGTCCAGGCACATGCTAACTGGCAGAAAGTCTGAATCACAACTGAAGCCGCGAGATGCCAATGGTTGGCACGTCTTCACTCTCCATTCTCATTGGCTTCCTTTGAAGAAGACCGACTTCAGCGATTTTCATTGGCACACGCTGGCTTATTGGTTCATGCAAACCGCGGCATAATGTGTACGCGCCTTTGAGCGTTATTGATTGTCTAGTCGAAATTTTTCGTATTGTCAAAACGCGTTTTCGGAAACTTACTCGGGTTGACACGATCCCTAATCTGCACGTTCGTTTACCTAACCTGAGTTGCCTACCGCGTTCGGAAACTTCCGAGTTGTTGACTAGATGATTGACCCAGGATCATTTTTCGAGAGGTAGGTCGGTAGAGACGCTATAGGCACCGCATGCGCATTACTGAAGGGTAATAATCATAACCTAATTCTTTTGGACGGAATATATTGCTTTTATCAAACATGAACAAAAGGGGCCTTGCTACGTTAACGGCGTTGGCATTTGATTATTTTTTCGAAGATGATGACGAAGTTGGAGAAGAGATGTATGTTTTGTTATGACGCTAGCTGTCAGATCGAGTTAGTCAGCAGGAGTAAGTTTCCAAAAACGCCTGAAGAGGGATCAGAATTTATAAAAACTTGATTATTTTTGATAACGTTACCGAAACGTTGAGATACAAATATATTAAATATTCAGTTTTTGGTGCCCATTTCAAATCATGGCAATTCATGAGATGTAGCTTCATCTTACACAAATAATATAATAATATAAAATATCACTAAAAGTAATTCACGAAAGTTTCCATTTAAATTTGGAGTCAGAGCGTATGGTCCTAATGGTCGTCGTCTTAATTTCTGAATGAACACCTGGATATATTTTTTTTCGAAAAATTCAAATTTTCAAGAATAATTTATATCAAGTAATCAAACAGAATCTACAGATATCGAATTATTCTCTTTATATTTTTTTCGACCTAAGAAATATATAACTCAAACAATTAATAAGAATATAATAAAAATAACATTGATTACCTTCCGCAGCATGTCCTCGAGTGAGTCCATGTCGGAGCTTCCGTTGTTGTTGTTGCTCGGTTGGACCATGTGTGGATGTTCACCTTCTTCCGAGATACCACCCTCACTACACTCTGTAATACAACCAATTTCAAACTTCCAAACACCCCCTAGGGGTCGTTTGACTCGTGATCCTCGCACTTTTATTACTTTCGACGCCACGTATGACGCCACTTAGTTCAAGTTATGTTAACACTCATATCAACTACGAGTTAAGAAGTTGAAACGAATTCTATGAAACGAATTGTCGAAATATTTTTTAAATGTTTTTATTCAAACAGCAAGTACTTCTTAACAAAGTAACATGATCAGATTTTTTACAGAATTAGCTTAAGCTAGTTGGTATTCAATTTTAACTGTACAAGGATACCAAATTGTTAGATACATGCCCAAAAACAGTTCAGTGAAGTGACATGAGTTATTTTTTCCACTCAGTAAATATTGTCTAAACCAATTTTTGACTCAATATACACTGTTACCTCTCTTAAGGTAACTTTTTCTAAATATTTTATAATCGTCTCATGATACACAAGATGGTAAATCATCAATGAAGATCAGAAATAAAAGTGGGCCAAGGTTTGAACCCTGCGGAACCCTACACCGAGAAAAACAGGCCAAGTGAACTGGTTTAATAGAGAAATTC
>CAJUYI010008227.1:0-11188 GCA_910591695.1 Galerucella pusilla
AGTTATTAAAGGTGGATACTTTTATCTGAAAAGCACTGTATAAAAAGGAGCGACGCGATATTTTTTCTATTAAATTTCTACATTTTTTTTGAATATAAATAAATGTCAAGAATGTTTACCTTCTAAATCTAAAATAACACTGAATCATTGCGGTGTGATGTCTTAAGAAACCTTGAAATTCATAGGAGTTTCCAAAATGCGCCAAATTATGATGAAATTCCAATTATTACCTATGGGACATATTTTGATTTTTACATTGATTAATAATTTATTATTCAAAAACCAAATAATCATGGCTTTAGTCAAAAGCGCTCTTATCGTGTCACTCACCATATGTATCAAATCAGAAGTTACAGAGGTTACCAAAATGTGAGATTACAAATATACCCGGAGAAAATAATGATGGTGGATGTTTCCTGCACATTGGTTGACGAATTTCCACTTTTTCATTCATTCTCGAAATAATCTATCAGATTAAGTACCATTTTTTACTACTTGAGTATGCAAAATACCGGAAAATTGCTTCTTATTATTCATATTGTCACTTTAAATTGTCAAAGTGACATAACTGACATTTAAATAAAAACTTAGCTAGTGAAAGACTTTTTAGAATCGCTGAAAACTAAAAATATATCCTTTTTTCTCCCGCGAAATTGCATAAGTCTGTCTTATTCTTCTTACTAATTTTTTTTTGGAAGTTATGATTAAACGCAATAAAAGAAGACAAAAACAGTGAGTATGTCTTTGTTGAATCGTATGAACCGCATGATAAGACTGCGTTTGGCTATATTCATAAAGGTGCATTTATATAATCATTAATAACGTGAGGCATTTTTGAGATTTTTTTGACCCCCCTTGAAGAGTTGTACTCATATTTTTCTCCGAAAACCCCCCCTAAGCTTACGTGATCAGTGCTCTATGTTTTCTTAGTGAGAATCCATACAAAAGCAATTTTGTAGATGTGACACAATTACAAAAATTTTCACTAGTAATACCACTAGAAGTCAAATTATTTCCGGAAATTTTTTCGAGTTCATGAATATTTTGAAAATTATCTTGAGTCGAAGACGAGGGATAATTTTCTGAAAATATTCATGAACTCGAAAAAAATTTCGAATTTAATTTGACCTCGCGTGGTATTCGGTAAGAAAATTCCACACCAAATGTGTTTATTTCCAACAACATCAATTTTCGTCTTCATCATCCTGCCATAGTATATAATAATTTCGTTTTTGATATAAACATTAATCATAATAGTCCGAAGAATTTAGAAAACATCAAAGCTTGGAGTTGAAATGGATCAAAATTATCATGTAAACAAATAAAAATTAGATTGTCAAAAAAATATTCTGTCATTATAAACGTCAAAAAAATTTGCAGTATAATTCGCTGTTGGGTACCCAGGAGAAAAAAATGTCCACTAAAATTCATCCATGTGTGGAATTTTCAAAATTATTTAATGATGTCAAATTATTCCTAAATGTTAACTTTATCCAAAACAAAAAAGGGAAAAATTGTAGCCTGATCATACTTAAATTACTTGAAATTAAGAAAAATCCTACCAAATGGAGCTGAGACCTTACACTTCTTGTATAGTACAAGGAATTGCAAATTGGTACCCACTGTATATTACAGACTAAGTAGAAAGGGAATCATTAAAAAAATAACACCTCCTCACTTCTTAGAAATCAGACAACCTGGGACATGCCACAAGACGATATGATGAAAAAATATAACTTTTCAAAGAAATTCGTTACGGAATTCAGCAACAAGAAGGAATGGGATCCAAATACCATTACCAGACTTAGAAAGAATGCCATTCAATGGTACACAGGCGGCTCAAAAGCAATAGAAGGAACTGGGATAGGAGTGTTCGGGCCAGGAACCAAACACTCTGAAAGCTTGTGAAAAACTCCAAGTATCTTTCAAGCGAAAATCCACGCCATAAGAAAATGCGCCCAGTTCAATATTGATAAAGGACACAGCAGACAAAGGATTTTCATAATGTCGGATAGTCAAGCAGCCATTAAAGCACTGAGCTCTTGTGTAATCAGTTCCAAAATGGTGTGGAAATGCCTAGAAAAACTCGGGCGAGAACAATATAGTCACCTTACTATGGATTCCAGGAGACAGTGGAATAGAAGGAAATGAAATAGCAGATTAACTAGCAAAGAGGGAGACTGAAATACCTTTCTGGGGGCCTGAACCCTTTTGCGGAATCATCCCAAATGTAATATAAGAAGAAATAGGTAAAGCCGGAAGAAAGAGAAGATCTGACCATTGGAAAGATCTAGTAAGGCTTATACAATCAAAGACTTCTGGGTGACTACAGCCTGTTGAGATCAAATTAATGCATAAGTCAAAGTAAAACTGCGCTAAGAGTTTTTACAGGGATCCTAACGGGACATTGTCGCCTGAATGGGCACCTGAAAAAGCTCAAAATTGTGGAGAAAGAAGAATGTAGATGTTGTGGAATGGAAAAAGAAACCTCCATCCACATACTTTCCAACTGCACAGCACTTCAGAATCCTAGAGCATAGCACGTGGGAGATTACTGGATAGAAGAGGAACATTTATCTAAGTTGAAGCCTGCAGGCATCCTAAAATTGCTTCGGGAAATATGACTAAAGGAACTACTACTTTCTGAGACTCTCCTCAGAAATTTAGTAGGAGAGAGGTCTCAGTGAATGTCACCCAATACATATTACAGACGTCAAAATTGTCCCATTGCCCTGGTTAATCCTATACATTTGAAGACTTTTTCGTCATTAATTTTTCTTTGAAATAGGCTAAAAGAGCAACATTTTTCTTGTGATAAAACTTCCATAATTGGCAGAAGTTTTTTTTCGTATTGGAAAAATTGAAAATCAACTTTTCTCAATTCACACACAACAACAAAATAACTGACTTTCTCATATCACGTGTAGATATTTTATTTAATATCTAACTTTCGTTGGGAAAGTGAATTCCATTTAGAAACTGTCTGTAGCAACGTATTATAATAACCAATTATTAAATACCGAGTTTTTCTTTTAATTAATCGGTTTCAGTTTATTTAAATATTTGTTTTAACATTATGCAATTGAAATAGTACCGTTGCTTGTTTTATTTAATTTGAGGTATATATGCAGTTGACCGCGAACAATTTTAAATTAACGCAACCAAGTGAAAGTTATCTTATTCAACAATATTCGTTTATTAGAAAAAAGCAACAGTGTAAAGAATTTTTTGTTTTTAAGTTTTTCCGCACGTCAAATGTCACCCTGCCATACTTTTGACGATAACTGTATAACCATCCACGTCATGAAATGTGGATGATCGACCTAAAATTTTAAAAATCCGCTAAACTTGATACTTTGCAAAACTTAATTTCTAATTGAGTTCAAATGTAAGATTGGGTAGATAATTTTTTTACAACCCCTCGTAAACAATACTTAACGAAGAATATGGAGAGAAGGTTTTCTGAATATTAATTTCGTTGCTACTATTCATTGTTCATGATTGATATTTGTGGTGTAACGGTACTTGTTACTCACATGGAATAAATAATATTTTTTAATGTGTGTAAAATAAGTGATGGCTTTTCTAGGCTTCTAATTATCTCGGGGAACTGCTAGCTGTTAAAGTAGACATCCTTAGTTACATTTATTGATATTGTAATGTCTTTCTTATTTATTTTTAACTGTTTTTACCGTGGGATAAAATTATACGCTCACTCTGGCTAATTAATATTGATTTATTGAAGAAACACTTACACACTGTACTAAACTTAATTTTTATACACCCTACTTAATGTCTACTAATTTATCTACACTCGGTATAATAATTGTCCTAATTTATCTTCAACACTATTTCTATTCACTCACTGTATACTGAAACTGTTTACCGATTCATTGTATACTGAACAACTTCCCGACTCACTCAAAAACCCGCGTATATATAATCCTTCGCAACGCTAGAACCTTCTTGAATATACCACATCTGCGTATACTTTATAATTCGAGAACATTCGTGAAGACAGACTTATGCACTTTTTACTATGAATATTCTTATTAATTTTTCTACCGCTTCTTAGCTTTGCTTCTTCATTTATTTTGATATTTTTCCCGCGCAAATTTTAAACTTGACAGAATACATGCCACACAGCAGCAGAATATTGACCTTCTAAGGACAGACGTTGTCCTGTTTTGTCTTACCATATTATGCAAAATTTGACCCATTGTTACTTTCCTGACTTTTTGCTTATTTTTTTGAAATGACAACAACAAATTCCTATGCTAAATGCCATCAAATCGGCCCATCCGATTGCTGTGCCACCTACCGTTACTAATTGTGAATCTGAACCCTCCAGCTACTCACTCAAACACACACAAAGTTTCATTTAAATCGGCCCATTCGTTTGGGAGTTGTTCAGTATGAGCCCGATTGCAGCGACATCTTCCGGGACTAAAATCATATATGAACTCCAAACGTTTGATCGTTTATTTTGTTGGCTCTCGCTTGAATAATGAGGAAGAATGGGAAGACTGGGAACCCTCTAATAATGATGCGCCGCTGGTGAAAAATGCATTTTTATTTATACAGGGTGTTCCACGACGAGTTAAAACTATCTGTATATGGCAAAATACTTATGGTAAAATCATGAGAATTTCTACGTTTGGGTTTTCGGATATGATCTTTTTAACTCAAATATTTTCAAAGATGGCAGACTTCCGGTTCTACCGGAAGTCGACTGCAACTTTGTTATTTTGAATAGAACACCCTGTATATTAGTACATTTTTGAAATTTACGTAAAAATTTAAAATAGTTTTGCCTGAAATTTTTTTTCGAAAAATGCATACTTTTTGAGTTATTGATTGTTTTGTAAAAAATTTGACCGTTGCAGACCCTTGTAAATTATTTTTTTACGAGGATACCCTTAAAGATATGAAAATGGTTTCTGTTCAGTTGATTCTAGCAAGGTCAGACATATTTGAATCTATGTTGAAAAATTTTTCATTCTATACATGGTGCGTATAAAGAGTGTTCAAAGTTTAACTTCATAAATATCCAATTTCTTTATTTTCTTAAATAGAACCACCTGGTTTTTTCCATTTTAATGGATTCAGGGGTAAAAAATAAGGCAAATTCATGTATACTTTCCTATACCTAAACCTCACCGTTATCCAGATATTGAATGTTTTCTGTAAATTTTGAGAGATGCAGGTGTGGTCTAAATTTTATTTTGACCCGTTGCAATTTTTGAAAAAAGTTTTCAGACACAAGTATACTGAAATTTTACGTAGATTTTAAAAATGTATTAATATACAGGGTGTTCCATTCTGTCTGCCATCTGAAAATATACTTTTTAAAAAGATCGTGGAAATTTTCATGATTTTACCTTGAGTATTTTGCCTCGTATTTTGAAATATATAGATAGTTTTTATTCGTCGTGGGATACCCTGTATAGAACAATTATCAGTATAAAGATGTTCTAATTAACAATAGAAAATTCATTATCGAAAAATTTCTTCATTATATACTAGTTTCAATATACTTAAAACTCAATAACAATTTAATTCATTTTTAATAATAAATATATTTGGAAATATTTTTTTAAATATTGCCTCTTTTTATGACTCAGATTTTTAAATAAGTCTTGAAAAAACACAAGTTTTTAGTTGGTTGGTTCATATAAATATCGTTAATGACGTATGAGCCAGGTGACCGTAAAGATAATGAATGTGAAAGTTTTTGGACCGGCTGCAGCTTGGCGAACTAAAATGCCCTCGAGGTTTCGTACGTACCAAATTTAGCATTTGAGGAATAGTATATTGTATAATTAGTGGGAAAAGCATAATATTCCCAAACGTTGAATTATATTTAAAAAATTAATAAAAAAATATTTCATTCAAGATGTAATCAAGTAGGTATGTTTAGATAGAAATATAGAAGTGATAACCATGCCATGGAAATTACTTTGTTATGACAAAAATAAAATAATTTTTCTCCGATCTAATATATTGACGAATCAATTAATAATAAAGTAGAAGTGGCTAATAAAATATTCAACACCCCTGCCTCGGCTTCAAAAGAAAATGATCGAAACGAGATAAACCAAACAATTAGCCATGCAGCTTTAACGTCTATAAATCTATTTATAAATTCTCGTTATTGGTATCATATTGGTATCGTTGGAAATGAATGTGCTGACCAAGCTGCAAAAAGAGCACTTAGTGAGCAACAAGAAGAAATTCCCGTGAGGTCAGATGATTACAAGCTGCACATTAAGCAAATAATAATATCAACATGGCAGAATCAATGGAGTCAACATGCGTCCAAGCTACGTAGGCTAAAAACCTCTGTTAAGCCATGGATGAAGAAATTAGATTTAAACAGAAGAGAACAGGTCAAATTAACAAGAATTAGAATTGGACACACACATCTTACATCCTCCTTTATGCTTATAAGACAAAATCCGCCAATATGCGAAATATGCAATACAATCCTAACAATTGATCATATACTGTTGAACTGTCCCAAATATATCAATCAACGACAACAAATGATGCTTCCAAATGATATTAGACGTTGCCTAACAAATGAAAGCGATATTAAAAAAGTTATCACCTATTTGAAAATTATCGATATTTTTAACAAAATTTAATGCTAGCAACGCACCGATATATTGAATACTGAGATAGAAGGCTAATGACCTCGTAGTCGATGCCTCAAACAACAAAAAAAAAATGTAAATATTAACAACAATTAATTTGTGTTCACACACACACAACCTAGATGAGCCCGTCCCACCCAGGATGTTCCTCTTTAAGCGAGGTACAACTCCGGGGAGGACTTCCACCACTTCCCCCCATCTTATCCGATGTTTCTCATCATCGTAGTTCGCGTTTCGGCGTACAGCTCGTCCCTAGCTAAAAGGGCTAGCAGCTGGGGGCGAGCCATCCTCTCTTTGGCCGTGTAACCTCGGTGGTTTTTTCTTCGGCGGTCTTCCTTTGTGTGTGTTTGCGCTGCCTCTACAAAGTGCGTCCTCAGCCGGCAATTTCGGCTGAAAACACCCTTATAGAGTGTGTCTTCTTTTCTTCCGATCTCTCACAAGCGACTTTAAGCCATTAGCTGAGCTAATAGCTTTGTCACCTGTTCGAGGATCTGTTGTTTCGTTGTTGTTGTCGTTGTTTTCTTGTTAGCTACGGCTTGGGCGTAGCTGACTCCTGTCTTCTTTACTGCTGTTGTTCTTGTCTTCTGGTTGTTTGGGGCTTTTGGGCATCCTTTGCAGTTTGCCGGGTGTTCTCCCTGGTAGTTTGCGAAGGTGGCCGGCTTGGTCTTCGGTCGTGGGCAGTCGTTGGATTGGTGCATTTCGTGTTTACGTTAAACGTCGTCTGTCCATGGTGGAAGCCTTGGCAGTTGTAGCACTGCGTCGGCCCTTTTCCTCTTCTTTGTTCTTCCCACCTGATCCTCACGTTCTGGATGTGTTGGATTTTCCGGATTTTCTCTTTTTCTTCAGGCTCCAGCTCAACCAGGTAGATGGGTAGCGGTCTTCTCTCTCCGAATCTGGAATGTAGTTGGGTTAGTCGTTTTATACTTACCCCTTGACTCTCGATTTCTTCCTTGATTTCCTTGGTGTCCTCGCAGTGCGTTAGTCCTCGGATGACGCTCCTTGCCATCCTGTCTTTTTGTGGCATATACGTATACCACTCCACTTCTTTTCTCTCTTCTCTCAGGTACCTTGTGAGGTTCTTGTAGTCCTCTGGTCCGTCGCAGGGTATTTTCACTCCTAGTCTTTCTCGAATTGTTATGAACCTCGTCTTTATATTTCGTCTTTCGATTTCTTTTCTTACTGAGCTCCAGTGGTGGATGCTCCGCAGAATGACGGGTGGTGGTAGGTGCGTCGTCGTCTTCTTGTCTTCGCGGATGGCCTCTTCCAACGTTTCCTCGTTGGCTTTCATCCGGGCGGCGGCTTCTTTTTTCTGTATGTCCCTGATGGATATCACTTTCGTGAAATCCATCTCCTCTTCTTCTCTGTCTTCGTCTTTTCTTGGGGATTCTGTCCTCTGCGTCTTTCTGTAGACGCTTTCTGAGCGGCTTCGGCTTCTCTTCTCCTCTTGCATCGCCTTTGCCATGTTCTCCATGGCTTTTCTTAGGCCTGTCATCTCCTCTTCCATGCGCTGGATGGTTTTCTTTATCTCTCCTCCGGGGGTTTTTCGCTTCTGCTGCTTCTTTTTTGGCTTGGTCCCTTTCGTTTAGGAGTATCTTCTTTAATTCCATATCCTTCAGCATTTTCGTGACTTCTTCCTCTCTATTTTTGCCTATTTGTGTTCAAGAATATCGTTATAAATTAGATGTTTATTTTATTTCTTTCATAACAACGCTATCAATATAAAAAATGAAACCATACTTTGTTTCATTTTATTGTAATAATCCATTTGTAACATTACCGCACTGTTATTTTCTAATTGCTTAGCAAATGCCCACTATTCTGGAAAGTTGTGCTTTGCGCATAGAAAACAGGTCAAAATAGTGTCACTTTTCCCACGATCAAGGAAAAAATAAATTATTAAATTTATATTTCTTCATATTCCTATGATAATGGAATTGAATTGAATGGTTAAACGCAGTTTGCTTAGTAAATGCATTGGTCCAATTAATCTATTGCTAGCTGTCCAACTAATTGCTATTAGCTCGACTGCCAGCAACAATTCTACATTGGTGATGTATTCAAGATGAGAATCAATGCTTTTGAAGAGCTTTTTGTCAGTACAAATAAAATGTACACCAAAATATTGAAAGAAAACATGTGAAGAGTATTTTTTTTTTCAACTTTTTGAATCAAATCGACAGAAAATTTCTCGACATTGTTGGAGCCACCATTAAAAGCTCTGAGAAATTCCTTAATAATACAGGGTGAATCATGAGCAGTTGTACAATGTACATACTCCTACCTGATATTAAGGCACTTATACAAGGCCAGATTTAAATTTATTGCCGCCCTTGGCACTGAAGAAAATGCCGCCCCATCTCATCACTCAAAAATTTTCCACTTTCCAAATTTTGCCGCCCTGGGCACTAGCCCCGACTGCCCCTAGTGTAAATTAACCACTGCTCTTATAGGAAGTCTTAAGTTACTGAAATGACAAAACTAAAAACATCGTCTACAGAAAACTGAATTTTTCTCACAAAGATCCAAAAAAGCATGAACTAACTGACAGCATTGTGGTTTTTAACAAAAAACTATTATTTCAGTAAAATTAAGATATTTTTCAATCCAATGAGTAACCAAAAAATCAATTAACCGTATCAATAATATCATTTGTCGGTAGATTAAGGAACCAAGAGATTACCAAAATTAAGTTACTTTCTAACAACAATTTTATTTATATATTTGAAAATATTTTGGTTGTCATCCTCCATTAACCAGTTCATTGAAGAAACTCTGATAGAAAGCTGGCGACCGCAGAAATAATATTCGTAGTTTTAATTTTAAAAATGATTGAAGGAACCATTTTTAATAATACTTGAAAGTTAATAAGGGAACGACCTGTACAGGGTTTTTCATTATATATGGACCCTTCTATATCTCACTTATTATTTGAGGCAGATAAAAATGTTTCAAATAAGAGTTAAATGGTTATTATTGTTGTTTTCAAAATTCAACAGAAATATTATACAGGATGTCCCTGAAAAGAGGGTCGGAGCCAAAGTGTTCTTTCTTAAATGGGACACCCTATATATTTCTATATTTTTAACTTGTTCACTTCAATCCGAATTCAGCAATATAAGTCTAACCTTAACAGTTTAGAAAATATATTCATTTAAAAATCCTTTTCTGTATGATGAAAACCAACTATAAACATCGGTTAGGCCATGAAAGCATTGTCATATTCAAGTCATATTTGACAAGTAATTATTCGCACCATTATAAAATATAGTATTTGATAGTTTGAAAAATGCGGTATACAGATGATGAAAAGATAGAAATATTTTCTCTATTTGTTAAAAATAATAATAACAAATTAGATGCAAGGAGAGAATTTATGGAATTATATCCAAATCGGCATGCGCCTAGCAAAAATACGTTCAACAGAATATACCAGCATGTAATGACAACTAAAAAATTTTCTAGGAAAAAAAGAACGTCTGTAATTGATGATTTTGTCAGAAAATGCTTAGTCGCTTGGATGAAACTCCAGATATCCTCAAGAAAATCTGTTGGACAGATGAATCCAGTTTTTCTACAGCTGGCGTGTTTAATAGAAAAAATAGACGCTCATGGGAAAAAAAATCATCGACATCGGAAAGTGCAACAAATAAAAAAATCTGGACGGAAATCGATTAACGTTTGGTGTGGAATATTCCAGAATAAAGTGGTTGGGCCAATATTTTTCAATTATAAGTTAACAGGAAGAACTTACCTGAACTGCATAATACCCAACATAAGTGAAATACTACAAGATGAATTTACAGCTGACCAATTAAATACCATGATCTGGCACCAAGATGGGGCCCCACCCCATAATATATTAGAGGTGAGAGAACATCTCAACAATCAGTTTCCAGAGTGGATCGGAAATAATGGGACAATTCTATGGCCTCCTAATAGCCCCGATCTAACTCCCTTAGATTCTTTTTTATGGGGGATGCTGAAGGATAAAGTTAACTTTGGCGAAAATGACAATCTTGAGACAATTGAGGAAAAGATTCGAGGCGAAATTAATAACTTAAATAATCATACTGATATTATTTCTAAATGTTTAGAGAATTTACGCCGAAGATACCAATTATGCATTGACAAAATGGGGGGTCATTTTGAACAATATTTATAGTTTCATTTGGGCTTACTTAGTTTAAGATTACTTCATTCTGTAAATAAATTTACTGAATTCCAATCGATAGATTACTACATCTTACTGTGTCGTAGATATTTTCTGAACTGTTAAGGTTGGACTATAACAATTATATATTGTTGAATTCGGATTGAAGTGAACAGTTTAAAAATATAAAAATATATAGGGTGTCCCATTTAAGAAAGAACACTTTGGCTCTGACCCTCTTTTTGGGGACATCCTGTATACTATGGTTTTAAATGAAACTAACTGTTTCTAAATGACTCCACAATATATTTGAAAAAATGTGTAAATTGCAAGTGAATTATTGACAATTGTTTCGATAAATATATCATCGTCAGAATGACAG
>CAJUYI010008228.1:0-11188 GCA_910591695.1 Galerucella pusilla
ATTAATATTGTCTAATCACTTTGAAGAGTCCTCGAACTAATTCCACATAAACTATACCATACACTTGAAGCAAAAACGAAAAATCTAATATAAACAATAAACACTACAAGATGCAAAAGCAAATGAGGTTATTAACTTCTCAATCGATATCGATCAGTAATAAAGAAAAATCGAAGAAGACTGCCTGTCCCGCCACCTACAATTGGTGAAACTTAGTTTTAGTCAAGAAAACATTTTTGTATTCTGTGTAAGATTTTTATTATAAAATTGCAAAGCGCTTTCGGCGGTTAAGCCATCATCAGTGCCATACCTGGATGGGTGGACTAAATGTGGGAGTAAACTACAATAAGCCAATAGGCTGCAGTGCTCCCAGCATCCGAACGGCTTACAAAACACACCAAAAAATATATCAATCAATTATTTTAGAATTGAGTTGTTCAATGTGATTTTTTAGCACAGATTTACAGCCCGGTAAATTCAGAACAGGGATAGTTTAAATAATAAAAATTTCGGTAGTGGATATATAAACAGAACAGCCAACTCCTAGTTTGGATTTAGATTTTGAAGGCTTTTTTTCGAGATGCTCTCTCACAATGAGGTTGTTGTATTATTCGTGGGTAATTGTTTAAATAAAGGTTGATTATAGTGTTACATGTTTTATTTATTAACGCCAATTTACCAACTGACAGTTGACGACAAGTGACACTCCATGGTCGCCAACTTACAATGTTCACCTAAAAGTTGTATTTCACCTTGCGAATTAATTTAGTAGTTTCTAAAATCAGAAATCGGCTTCTTCGACAAGCTATTGGAAGATCTTGAATTATACAGTGAGGCAGTAGCACATTGATTATTGATTATAAATGTAAGTATAGAGTAAAGATACATTTTTTATTGGCTTCACCCTGTAGTTTGATATCGTGGGCATTATTATTATTGTTTATCTTTAGCGAAGCCACTTAATAAGTGGGAGTTACACCTACACATAATATGCTGAACTATTTATTGTTTATGTTTTTTTTGTTTAATAATAATTGAATTTATTATCAGTAATACGCAACGGGTCGCATGAATAGTTCCTTATTATGTGTGACATACACTGAAATCCTTAGCATGCCTCCAGATCAGTTCCAGACAGATTTGGGACTGTCTACATAAACTCTTAGCCCTGGCCAACCACGATAAGTAACGATAGTGGGCAATTGAATGCATATATCCTTGAATGGAAGGGGTTCAAATGGAATTCACTGATCCCCAATCAGTATGTGGTACATTTAAGCAAACTCTTGGGCGTACTTTAGCCATGTGCCTAGGCAGGATCACAGTAAACTCCTGGTCGTACAACTTCCAAAGTCACTGACCAGTGAAATACAAAAGTAAGGATCAAATTAAAGAAGTGAAAGGATTACTGCACTGCATGAGAAAGCATATGAATATTAAAAAGGAACCCACCTGTCGATTTTGCATGGAAGAAGTAACACTTTCACACGTCTCGTTGGAGATATGAAGTCCTAGGACTGGGGAGTATTCTAGTGGAAAGAACTAATCTCTTCACACAAACGGCACAAATAATGCCCGGTTGCACCAACCGACCGTAAAAACAGTCGATACAATAACCGTTGATCGACCGATTAATCGATGATTCTCCGATTTTTCAAAATAGCAGTTTCGCCAGAAAAATTTACAGTTGGTATGATTTGAACCGACCGTTGAATGTGAAGTGAAGTGAGCGTTTGAACTATAACCCTACATTATACGTATTGTTAATTTCACATGAAATATAAAATGGAAAGAAAAAAGAAAAGAAATTGAATTTAAAAATAAGTATGGTTGCAAATTTACTTCAATTGTAATTAATGTATGTAATACTACATTTGTATTATATATAATTGAAGTTAGCTCAAAATATATTTGTTACATTCGAATTTCAAAAAAAAAGTGTTTTAATCAAACGAATTCGTAATGCATTCCCATTTCGTTCCAATTCAGAATCTTGATGTTCAACTACAATTTTATTTTCAATATGTTGATCCCAATCAATTTCAAAAATGTTATCGTTTTCTATTGCTAAATTTTGTAATACAGATGTGCCAATGATTACCCTTGATACATTTTCAACCTATATTTGCATAATTACAGATAAAACAGGAAAGCGTCGTTTCCAAATTCCGAACAGTATTTCAATATCATTTCTAGTAGATACTAATATGTGAGTTTTGATAATTATTTTGGGATTGTGTTTAGGGGTTACCCAGTGGTGTCATTAAGTGGTTTGTGTACATATACCCTCCGTTGCCTATCAAATCCCGGATAGCTTACTACTATATCTGGAATCTTCAATTTCATATCACCAATCAGTTGCACATTGATGGAAAATCAGCCCTTACGATTTATATTAACAAAATCTTTATATGGGTGCAGTCAATTGCTCAGACAACACCAGGAAATCTAGCAATTTTAAAACTACTGTTTTACCACACCAATTTCTTCACTTGTTCTAGGCATTCTACTTGATAAAGCTCTGTAGTACCCTACTCGATGCACTATTCTACACACTGTGCTTTTATGTATGTTAATAATATGACCACCGAGCACTTGTTGAAATCAATCTGTGGTATAGTACCTCCTAAAGTTATTATTAATTGATTCATAGAAGTCACTCCATTATTTTTTTCGGAACGTATTGAATATTCTCCAATAATTTACCATAGCTGGTTTAGGTAAAGAAACAGTATCTTGCATTAAATTGTTTGTTGTTAAATAAATTGAATGGATCATATCTCGGTATTTTGTGTAATGTGTATTTTTCCGTAATGTTTCAATCGCAATGTGATACCACCTATAAATAATATTGAAAATATTGCCGAATCCGTTCAAACTCCACAAAATCAAACAAATGACATTAGAAAAATAGCGAGGTTATTACCAAAAACGGTCCATATTTGCAATTATCGCCCGAAAACGGTCGGTTAATTCTATCCGTAAAATCAATCGATTAACGGACAGCTTTTGGGTGGTGCAACACGAAAGCTTCGATTTACGGTTGATCGGCCGATTCAACGGACTGTTTTTTAGCTGGTGCAACCGGGCATAAGAGCAGAATATGGATACAGGCTGATTTTTCTCGAAAAAATTATGAATTGCATTGTCACCTGGTTATATAATTTAATTCAAAAACAAAACCCACACATAAATTTTATGGCTTATTTGTCTGCTTCCTCAATTAAGTTTATGCATAACAATTGCATCAACAACAAGCAATATAATATAAAAAAAATTTTTATTGAAATTGTCGATAAAGTAGAAACAGGCAGTTTAAATTGTTTATTATCAGTCGTAAAACTTGAAAAAGCCGTAAATACTCAATGACATTTTGAAAAAGCACGTATTTATGTTAAGTGTGAAAGTAGGTCGAAATTAAATAAATGGTTGATTTAGAATGGTATCAACAAACTAAATTTAAATTTCCATTTGTAATAACACAAGAGGTTTGTATTTTATCGGGTAAATTTGGGTTGTTTAATGAGGAGCTGTTGTCTAGCAATTAGACGAGAAAAACTGTCAACTATTAGTGAGACAGTTCTTCCAGTTAAATTGCTGATGAAAACAGTTTAGAATTCTCAAGAGATCGGTGGAGGACATTTCAAGCAATCAATTCAGCTGAATAGTATTATTTATGAATCAATTTAATATTGTAGTTCCTTTATTGTAAAATTATTCTTTGATTGAATTAAATTACATTTTATTTTACTTGTGGAAGCATTAGTTAGGTAAGCATAATATTGATGAATACATTATTAAAATATTTTTCAAATGAGGTTTCACAAGAGCCTCATTTCAATTTGAAAAAATAAATGATTACGACACCATGTCAAAACTGGTGATGTCATCATTTTCACACATTATTTTTATCTAAAATAACGAATTTGTTGCATAACTTAGCCTTGCTCTGTATATACAAAAAAGGATTAGCATCAGAAAAGCCCAAGGCTTTAGAATTACCCTATAGTACACGGGATTTGATGGTTTTTGTTGATCCATTTGAGACCATTACTTCAAATTTAGTCTACCAACACCCAACTTTTTTAAATACTAAAAATGCATATTAGGTTATACAGATTACAGATTACTTTAACAAAACTTGTAGAATGATGGCAGTAGTTTCTGATGATATTTTTTACCAAACTGAATTGGGGAATATTGGGAAAAACTGTGTCCCCAAATTCTAGTCTATAAGGTCTTTGCAGCCTTCAATGAATCACGTATCCTCATCATGTTTATCTGCCACGCTCGATTAAATACACAAATCCCGTATCGAGCTCCCCTACTATTGTGTGTATCAAATTATGTAATTATTCATTGATTTGAAAAAAAATAAATGGCTATCAACATAAAAAATGTATAAAATTTCTAATTTATCAGCTTTATAGATGTGACGTACTTTAAAAACATCCATTTTTTATGTAGCTATGCGAATTATGTTTCGATGTTCAAGCTCATCAATTAAATGTATATTGATTGCAATATTATTATTAGGTGACAAAGCCCAGAGGAGTAATCTATCACCAAGACTTCCTAACGAAATACATTTTATCAATGACATTTTTGTCAATTACAGAATCGCCGTTTCGGTTATCACAGCTACCTTTAATTATAATTTTACTGTTTTATTCCGGTACATCTTTCAATAAATTCAAATTATTTTGATGATATCTCTCGAACAGTATCAATTCATTCACCTGCTCATGAAGGCTTTCCAAATATCGTTCAATAAATGCATTCCATCAATTACATGTTCAAAGATAAAGTATTCAGAAACTTTAGCGCTTTAACTGATCACTCTTCAATTTTTTTCAAGTCTAATTCTGGGAGATAACGAAAATACCATTCATGAAATATTCATAGCTACGTTCGATATTTGCATCGCAGAAGCGACGGATTTTTGGTCACGTGATCACAGATTAATCTGAGCTAACTTCATTCACGGACTACGAATTTTTTGCTTGATATTTTCGTTATTTCAGTGTTTTGAATTTTATTTGATTCCTGAGGCAATTTTCTACGCTATTCATGGTCAACAAACAGTACGAGATTTATCTATTGACAGAAGTGACTACAACATAACCTCATAACATGACAGATGAAAGATTAATCTTTCACTTCGGTCAAAATATTCCAAGCAAACAGATTTACATCGGATTGATCTGAGCGGAATAACCGAACAGTTCAGATTCACCTCCCCTACCTGTACCTCTAGACATGTCCACGACAGTTGACAATACCCCTGATGCGAAACAATAAACAATAGACACGATCAAAAGTTATTAAACAACTATTAACCTATATTATATATTATTAAATATGCAAGCTCAACAATTAAAATAACTTAAGTACACTAAAGCAAGAGCAACTAAACTCAAACACGATCTATCATTATAAATCAGCATAACCTCACTATTAAGTACCACATGTTCTGAACGCTTTCTTTATTGTTTTGCCACAGGGCTGTTGTCAAAATAGTTCGTGACGTAACGTGGTCATGCCCTATAAACGAACGATGCAAACTAAAAATATTGTTCGGACGCAAATAACGAACCTATACCTGAAAAAGTTTATTCAGAAAGAGTTCACATGACACCCTCTCTGATCAGTTATAGAAAATATTCTTCGAAAACTGATTATTATTTTATATTTATTCAGTAGCCAATTTCTAGAGCGAAATTTAAATTGGAAGCATAAATCACACTGGTCCACAAGATTTTAATTTTTTTTGTCATATGGATCGTTATATCAAATTTTGAATGTTTAGTGCCAATAATAAACAATAATATATCATTAACACATCAAGTTTTCTGTGACATTAATACATTTTTTTATTTTCGTAAAAAATGCAAAAATCAGCTATACTTAGAGACATTTTTTTGCTTAATTTACAATAAACTTTGATTTTGGAGAATATTTAGCATTTGGTAGGTCCTTTCCAAGTCTGCAACAATAATCTGATAGCATTCCCGCATTCCATTACCCTTTATAGAGTTTTTCCATTAAGGAAATGTCCTGATAGAACCTCTCACTTTGACGGGAAAAAATCCCTAGTCCAGTATGTGTATTCATACACATTACACCCCAAAGTTTTACATAATTTATTATAAGTGCATTTACTAATTCTTGCTTTATGGTTTCCATAAAAATTTTGGCACAAAACATTGCCAGGCGAGTTTTTCCTGATCTGTTTTCCTTAAAAACTCTTATCATTCATTAGTTGCTGTATTTGTGGACCTACAAAAATTCCGTTTTTAATTTTTGCTCCGCTGATATTTTTGTTGTTCCATATTCTCATAATGTTACACTCATTTTGAAAAATGATTTTCGACGACAGTGTTTCTGACAGTACCTTCTTGCTTTGAAACAATTGTTAATCCTTCCATTATCGATTAACTCCCATTTTCTTTTCTATGCTCTGAATCCTTTTGAATAATAGTAAGACTTGTTTTACTGAGTTACAATATTGTTTTCTATCCAATTCCCCTTTTATTTTCTCTCGAGTGACATGTTATTAAACAACAACATACAGTAATTCAAACAAATTAAGTTGAAGATAATTTCGGTAATAAATTTTATATCACAGCTGACTTATTGACAGAAAAAAATCCACAATTTAATCTTGCGAGTATACCGACTGATGACTAGTATTTTGCTTCATGCTTGGAGTTGAACCAGTTTGACCTACTCCAAACTTCCCAGCTTTCCAATACTTTGTGAGTAAATTCACGTTCACTGATTCTTATAATGGATCTCGTACTAAACTTTATGATCTCCATAAATTTTCAAGTTATTCCAGTCAGCTTTTAGCTTTTATTACCGAGCTTATATTAGGGCTTTCATGGAACAATATAATATAGATTTGATAACTGACAGAGAAAAATGTAATTGGTTCTGTACACCATGGTCCACTATTTTGGGCACCATTGCACACTTGCTGGAATGTCCTAATAGGTTAACGCCTTGTACTAGCCAACCTTACCGCTCATGTGAAATGAGACCTTTTCACACTAGTGATGTGATGTATTATTTCAATATTTCGATTTTTGGATATGAAAAAAGCTTCTGGTAATACTCCACTGTCAAAAGAGCATTGAATAGAAAAACTAGATGAAAAGAATAGAAAAGAAAATAGAAAAAGACAGCAAACATCCAAATGGATGTCGAAACTGCTCACTACTAGAGTAGCAGAGATGAGGACCAGCAAAGACATTGTCTCCATCTGTACAATTAGAGGATGTCTACAGGCAGGAGTAGCATCCCCATTAACTAGGGGTTGCAAATTTACAGAATTTTAATTTACCGGAAATTCCGTAAATTATTTAAAAAATTACCTATTTACCGGTATTTATCGTTTTTTTTTCGACATAAAAAAACAAAATAATCAGCCACAAAATAATCAACCAAACTTTAACTCTTATTAAATAATAACAACAGAAAAGTGAAACTCTAGGTAAAAAAATATACCTACATAACTTAAAGACTAGTAACCTAGCCCTAAAACATTCGAAATAGTAATTAAGATAAAAAAAATATCTATCTTCTTATTTTTCCAACGACTCTTTCGATTTCTTTTGTTTGATAAAAAAGGCTCTGAGAAAACACAGCTTATCAATACTATTATCACTTAGCCGCGATCTAATCTTAGTACAAATTTTTCCTGTCGCAGAAATTGCTCTTTCGGACTCCACACTAGTAAGCCGAGTTGTCATGCATGAGTGCTGCGAAAACCATTATCAAGTATCCTTCCTTCCGAAAATATTGCATTTTTTCTGTTTTCACACATTGATGAACACTGTTAGGTCTTCTAATTGGAATAGTTTACATCAATTTTCTTCCTTATTGCTAGTTGAAGTTTTTCTTTAATCGAAAATTCAGCATTATTCGATTTTGGAGTTGATGGGCCCAAAATCCGACTGAGGGGGGTGTTATCTTCATCCTCATCAAAGAAATCATCGAGGTCAATGCTATTTGTATTTTCTGATGACTCTTCTAGAAACTCTCACAAAAACAACGGATCCGCGCTGTTGTCAGCTTGTCATTTTTTACCGAAATTACCGGTAAAAGATGTCGATTTCTTCATCGGTAATTTTTAAGGCGGTAAATCGGTAAACCGGTAGTGCCATCCCTGCCATTAACGTGAACCTGTCATAAAATCCAGGAAAAAATTTCAGAATACCCTTTGGGATATGGTACAAAAGGGTCAGAACTATATTACAAATAGCTGGTTCAGGGAAGTGAAATAGTAGACAATGAAATGCAGATAAACAAGTAAAGAGGGAGACTGAAACACCCTTTTGGGTGCCGGAGCCCTTTTGTGGTATCAGTTCCAATGTAATATTTGAAGAAATGGGCAAAGCCTAAAAAAGAGGAGATCTGACAATTGGAAAAATCTAGTAAGGGTAAGGCAATCAAAGATACTTCCGAGTGATTACAACCTATTGAGGACAAAGATGGAACCTCTGTTCACAGACTTGCGGATTGCACAGTAATTAAGAATTCTACTGCACAACACCTAAGGGACTGGATAGAAGAGGAAAATAGGTCTAAATGATTAACTAGTCTTTGAAACTTTTCTCAGGAACTAAGTAGAAGTGAACATATATACATCCATCTCGCGTTTGTTCTAGGAAATCAAGATACAAGTCCTGTTTCACTGATTATATCAATTACTAGTCCGCTTTCTGCGTCAAAAAGACCCATGGTCTTATGGCAAACCCATGACAAAAAATTGTTTCATACAAGTTATAAATACCTGAATCTAGTTTCAACCTTAGCATATATTAAAAATGTTTTTCAAATTACATTATGTGAATTTTTTAATATGTTTTGTTTGGAAACGGAGTTTAAAAAGCAGATTCCTCTCCTTTTTATAGATCAATTCTAAGTTAAGTAGTAGTAAAATTTGATAGCTTATTGTTTCCCATCTTACGTTATATAACTACAAAATATAATTGAATAATATAGGTACATTCATTCCCTAGAATAAATAAAAAAGGAGTAGTTTACCTTGGACTCGTATTATAATATGGGAACAAAAGTATTATAGCTGGAATTCTAATAATTAGAATTGTATTGTAGTAGGTTTGTTCCAGCAAAAAGTTGTAGTATAGTTCCAACATAATTTGAACTGATTTACTGCGCATGACAATCCAAATAATGAGTCGATCTAGTTTAGAATCTGTTGCTGCTGGAACGCAACTATTAATAATTGATAGATTCACAAGCTGCTCATCTTCGACAGATGAGCTTGAGTCTTGAAAAAGCTAATCACAAATTATAACATTGAGAAAGTACTGAACCTTTTTGTAATTGATAATATTTGAAGGAAATTTACAGAAGTAAAAAAAAACTTACTTCCATGCCTATTATTTACATTATAATCACAGAATATTTATAAAAGATCGTATGCGTGCGTATAAAACTTTGTTGTAATTGTGATGATTTTGATTTATTATAAAATTAACCTCAAAACAAAACTGAAACATGCGCTGCGCTTGCGTGAAATAGAAGAGAATTTGAGATACCTGCTCAAGAGCAAGAACTGAACGGCACATACGCAGTACAATTCCGAACTAGTTTCATCGTGTGCTGGAACAAACCTTACGTAAACCAACTACTCGTTATATACGAATCACTATAAACATGAATCCTGATTTTGAACAACTAATCCGATATGTTAGCAGGCATGTACCTACTTTGCCCAAAATAAACTCTATTTTGTCAAAAAATTAAGTGGTTTTGAACATGAGATTCACCTTAACAAAATACAATTTAAAAATTCGCGCAAAAAACGCTAAAACTTTTTTTCAAATATTTTATTATTTCGAGCCATATTTCTTCTTACTAAAAGACGCTCAAAAAAATACCCAACCAAGTATCTGAAACGCTTGAAGATAAATTGATGTCATGGAAAAGGAGACCGAATAAAAAAAACATGAAAAAGTCCATCTCCCGTAAACTCACTCACTTGTCAATTGTCAACAGGTCTAAAAAATAACGGATATCTATACTAGATTTTCCTGTCTAGTCAACTGTTTCACTTTATAAAATAAAATAAAATTTGAAAAAGCTTTGACCTAGTTTGTCTTTATTCAGCAATCGTGATTATATTGAGGAATATTATCAACCCAGGTCAATGAAATTAAACTGGAAACTCTAAAATTACGTGAATAGGTTCACGTTCCATCAAGTCGACTGTCTAATTTCATCCAACATCCTTAATCAATTGAGCTTACTGTTTCGACCCCTTACTTTGTGGAATCCACTTATATTAATATTATAGATATAGATTACACCTTTGAAATCCCAAAACAGTGAGTCCATGACCTTATTGACTGAAAAAACGGTTTTTGATTCCTTGGGAGCCCGTTCCTTGGATGACATCAATTGTTTCGACTGTATTTTCGTTCAGGGGGTCTATTCACTAACAGTGAGAGCTTCTACGGGAGTACACACTTAATAAAGTGCGCATGCGAGCTCTCTCGAAATGGCATATTAATATTGATGTATCCTAGTTTCATCTACTAAACATATCGACAAAAAAGTTCACTTGCATTCCTTTCACGGTTTCAGATAAACTTGCCAAAGTATAAAGAATCATCGACCAAAGTGGCTTCTCAATATGGCCGACTTCCGTGAACAAACCAGAGACGTAGGTACATTAAATTAATCAATTAGGGGAAGCAGAAAACTCTCATTTATAATAATATGCATATTTTTAAGGTGATACTTTTTGTTGTTAGAGAATTGATACCAGATATTGGTACATTCAAAAAATGTATAACACCATTGTACAACTCAATATCAACTTGAATTTATACTAATACCCATAAACAACCTTTCTAATACTGAAAATCACTATTTTTTTAACGTGGCTTTTCAATTTGACACATTTCAGTATATTAAGGTTATCTATTTTGACACAAGTATTGATGACTTATGTCACTAATGTGGCTTCTGAATACGAGAGCTTATTTTCCCGACATATTCCAACATAATAACAACATAATAGTAGTAACATAACAATATTGAAATAAATATGTAAATGTCAGAAATAGAAAACTAAAAAAAAAACAAGAAAACCCAGGCCCAAACCAGGTTGATCAAAGTGTAACTATGTATAGAAATATCAGAAAATAAGAAA
>CAJUYI010008229.1:0-11187 GCA_910591695.1 Galerucella pusilla
TTTTTTCAAAATTCTGAGGGTTCCCTTTTGGTAATCGACAACACCACTAAAGACTTTCTTACATCATCTTTCCCAGATTTACGCATAACAAGAAATAATATTAATTTTAAATTCAAAGAAATCAATGCAGTTTATCAAGACCATCATGGTAGAAATTTCGTTTTTTACGATACCTATAATTATATCGAATTTACCATGTTTCCTTTCCTATTAAAGACGCGTGGACGAATTGCTGATCAATTTCCAGGCCTACCACTGGGTATAACAAGTGCCTTCAAGTTCATTGATGGATATATATATTTCTTGAAAGGAGACACATATATTATAAATTCAGGGAATATACAAAGAAGCTGAAAAATTTAATTGGAACCGGTTCGGAATACCATGTTCCAAAGAAGGATTAAAAGAACAGCTAAAGAATTTACTTAGCAAAATCATATCTTTTTATGAATAAATCAATATGTTTTCTGATTTAATTAAATTCTTATTTCTCCCAATCTTATGACATGAGTCATAGCACTTTGTGGATAAATAGCGTCATTCAGATTGATCTATAGATCAAGAATCATATGTGTATATGTTAAAAGAATAAATATTATGATTAATTCACATAGATTTTTCTTTGTACTCTCCGCTACACACTCTGCATATGTCGATATTAATGCTAATGACCCTACGGCACTATACGTCACATGTGACGTTTTGACGTTTGTTATTTGACATGTGACGTTTGTCGTTCAATGTTACATGTGACGTTTAACGCTACATTTGACATGTAACGTTTAACATTCGACGTGTGACATAAATTAGACGGAAGACAAGTTTGAAATAAAATTATGAAAATTGACTTTATTTCTTCACCATAGTACACCTCAACAGATCAAAAAGTCCTTCAAATATGCTTCATGACAGAGCAGTGGTTCGCAACCTTTTTCAGTCAAAATCCTCAATAAATTTATGTTTCATTGTTTAATAAGTATTAAAAAGACAAAATCCGGTTGAGAACCACTGACCATACGTCTTATCATGTTCAAATACCTGTTGTGGTTAAAACTTCTTTGTAACTCAAGGTAGTGTAACAGATAAGCAATTTAATTCTAGAGTTTATTTTTAAAATATTATTGATAATAAGAAATAATTTTTGTTAATAAAATCTTTAGATGATTTAAAAAGGTCTCTATTGGGGGGATGGAATATCATTGTTCCAATTAAAGGGTAAAACTGTGTTTTTAAACTCATTTGTAGAAGGTAGTGTTTTTAAAAAGTGTGAGCGTCAATGGAATGCGCCTGTAACATCTGTTGGTATCCCTGAGAAAATATCTTTTATTTGATAATAGAGTTTTGGTTATAATTATCAATATTATAAAATACATTTTCCCATGATTGCTTTGTGTTTATTCGAGAATTTTTGGGTTCGAATAAATCCTTTTGCAAACTAGGAAAATCTGTTACATAATATTTACGGACATTGCAATCAAATTACCAAAAGATCATCAGCTGGTTGTATGGGAAGTTTTTCAATTTTCCATAATGTTCATTAATAAATGATAATTTTAAAATTGACCATAAACACTCCGGATAAGTTCTTAACGGGTTGAGGTCTTTGACGAAGTGTCTTTGTAGTGGTAGGTTTGACAGAATTATGTTTGGTTATTGGCCCATAAAGAGCCAGCCAATTTTGGAGCCTCGTTGAATTGATACATTATTGCTGTGTCACTGTGCACCTAGTCCAATTTAATACATAAGTAGACTAGTTCGATGAACTTGATCCATCCAAACTTTTCATCACCATCAAATATGAAGTTCAATTTGACGTGATAACGCGACATTTGACGTGACAACGTGACGTTTGTCGTGATAACGTGACGTTTGACGTAACAACGTGACATTTGACGTGATAGCGTGACAATTGACGTGACAACATGACATTTGTCGTGACAACGTGACGTTTGACGTGACAACGTAACGTTTGACGTGACAACGTGACGTTTGACGTGACAACGCGACATTTTGACGTGACATCCAACAGTAGTGATATGTAGCAGAAGCAGCTCCATTTGGTTGGAGTTTATTTGGTATATCGTATCCTGAAGAGGGTCTACTGAAGCATTTAAAAACAATGCTGTCCAGTATAGACCATAACAAAGTAGAGACTATCCCATTAAAAATATATAATTAATGTATAATAACCTTGGGCGGGCTTGTTTCCTCTACTTCACGCAACGCATTCCATTTCTACAGGGTGGTTATACTAAAAATGGGGATTCACCAGTGAGTGTTAAATAACTCAGAAAGACATCATCATCAACCATTTTTTTTATTTAACATATACTGTATTACCGAAGATTTATTAAAAATATATTTTAGAGTGATTAGTTTTTATTGGAAAAACACCTTGTATATACCCTAACAAGGATAGTGGAATTTTATATTTTATCACATAACGTTTCACATTTTTTCACTCTGATAATTGGCATGTGACGTTTTGACCTTTTTCGAAAGGCTGAATATAGAACCTTCTATATTTTCGCAAATTATTTTTATAAAGTTTTCACTTAATGTATCCATATCTAAAACAATCGTATATGTCACCTGTCTTTGTATGATACACACAATGTTTTGTCCCATACTTTTTGCTGCACCCTGTATATGTTAAAAGAATGTTGGGTTTTTTTTTTTTCAACGATATGTCATAGCGGTAGTGAACGTGTCTTTCCAACGTCACTTGAGATAATTTTGCAACACTCTGTGTATGATAAAAGAGTAGGTATCATAAGAATTTGTGTTGCTATAATATATTCAGTTAAAGTTCAATAAAATTCTCGAATAGCACTTTGAGTCTTCACATGAATGTAGGAAAAAGAAATAAAAAATGAATTTTATAATATATATATTTATGATAAACAATAACTATAAAACTTACACATTTTAAAAGTCTAAATCACAAAATTTGATTGAACCGACAAAAGATTAATATATATTTATGATAAACAATAACTATAAAACTCACACATCTTAAAGAACTACCTGGAATTATTATATTATCAAACCGAGGCTTCATCCGGTTCTACTATTCGATACATTTTAATGTAACGTTCGTAGGAATTTCAGAAAAACAATTTAATTATTTGCAAAAGTTTATTTTAAAATTATTATTGATAAAAAGAAATTATTTTTGTTAATAAAGTCTTGAGATGATTTAAAAGGTCTCCATTAGGACATGGGATATCAAATATGTTCCAATTAAAGGGTCCGGCTGCAACAAGTTTTTTGGTAAACTCATTATATTTATAGTATGTGGTGTTTTTGAAAAAGTACATGTGTCCGTCAATGTACTGGAATGCTTCCGTAACATCTGATGGTAGTCCAGGGAAAATATCTTTTATTTGTCCTCTATTCTGGATAGTTTTCAAGTTCTTGTCAAATTCAATATAATTACTGTTATTATAAAATACATATATTTTCCCATGATTGCTTTGAAACATTGGGTTTATTTGAGAATTTTTAGGTATAATTAAATTATTTTCCTCAAGTATTTGTAGAGCGGAAAAATCTGCTACATAGTATTTACGGTCATTGACTGCTATTAAATTATTTGAAGAACTTTGAAAAATTTGAATTACGGGGCCCACTTCTTCAGGTAAATAATCATCGAGTATTTCTGGTTGCGAGGGAATAAGTTTCGAGTTCAAATCAATTTTCCATAGGGAATTTCCATTAATAATATATAAATGGTAATTTTCAAATTCACCAGCCATGGCAATGAACATTATACTCCGGTGTTATATCGCATAAATTTTTATCCGGTTCATTTGGTTGATGTCTATGATCAAGTGTAGTCGGTGGTGGAGGAGATGTGGGTTTGAAAGGATCATTGATTGGTCCATAAAGAGCTTCAAGGGCCATTTTATCATCCTCATCCAATTTAGGAGCAATGTTGAATTGATACCATGGATACATTATTGCCGACTCAATATCACTGTGAGCAATTCCTAGGATATGTCCAATTTCATGAATTAGTACCATAAGTAGACTAGTCTGATCTTCTGAAGTTGATCCATCCAAACTTAAATCCCACTTCTCATCACCATCAATATGAAGCTCTACACAACTGTTGCCTTTTGGGAAATAAGCATGTGCCAACGCCTTTCCGGGACCATCAAATGTACTGGAGCACTCATCTCTACCTTGGCAATCTCTTCGAAAATAGTGCTTTCCCCGTACAACTGTAATAGTTATATCGGGAGCATGAGGTAGTGTTTTGTGTATTAATTCAAATTTAAACTTTGAACTGTTACTCTACACTTCAAAAGCCTTTTTGGTTACTTCAAGATATTCTGGATTTGCCCGAGTTGCCTGAGGGAAATACCATTTCAAATCAAATTTTGACCATTTTGATTTAACTCTAAAAGAATGATCATCGTCGGAAGCTGCTTCACTTACATTACATCTTGGTCTATTTAGAAGTTGAATTGTTTTTTCATCTAATTATCCCGTTGCAGGGATATTATATCTTTCTTGAAAACTCAACAAATAATCTCCAACCCAAGTAGCACATCAAGTTGGCTAAAGGTCGGGGCTACATCGATTCAATATAGATATATTGGAAATTGGCAATTTATGATTGAGCCAACAATATTTTATGTTTATTATGCAATATGTAGTTAACAATATTCAACCGATATTGAATTTAAAAGATTAAATCGATGTGATGAGCAAATTATATGGGATCAATATTTATATATATTTGGAAGCAATATCCAGTATTCAATTAACATTCAACATTAATACAATATTGTTACTTTGTTATAAATACATATTGTCCGGCAAACAATAATCCAATATGAAAAATACAGTTTATTTTCAATAATAGATGCGCGAGGTTGGGTTAACATTGATAGATGTTGATTTGACAATATATAACAAACAATATTTTGCCAATATTGTATTTAAAAGATTCAATTGATATGATGAAAAAACTATATTGGATCAATATTTATACAATACAATCGGGAACAATATTCGATGTTCTATTTAGAAACAACATTGATAGAACATTGTTATTCTATCATTTACCTATATTGCCCGACCAACAACTATCCAATATTGAAAATACAGGTTAATCTTGATGATAATAAGTTTGGGTTGGGTCAACATTATCAGATGTTGTTAATACAATATAATATATAGTTAACAATGTTTTGCCGATATTGTATTCAATATATTTTATCGATATGATAAACAACGCATGCGTTTGTTAAAACGCGCATGCGTCTGCTAGAATGAGCATGCGTCTGCAAGAATGCGCATGCGTCTGGTGTAATTGTGTAAGGTGTAGGTACGTGCCACGTGTGCACAGTTGTCGGTGTCGTTATTCTTACGTTAACACTTGTTTGTATAGGTCCTTTTTGTATCTGCGATTATAAAGGTAAGATCAATTTAATTAATATTGATAATACTGATTCTATTATTTTTTATGTATAAAATAGTGAATTTACTGACGAGTGAACTTTATTTTAACGTGTGTTCGTACCAGATAAACGTTTCATCAAATTAAACAGTTATAATCTCATCTTGTATTTTGTTAATTGGGCAGGTACTCCAACGATTGAAGTATGTTTTTTGGTTATTGGTTGGGTCGTTTAATTATTTTTGTTCTCTCTGTACTTTATTCCTATCATGTCTTGTGGAAAACCTTTATAATTGTCTCATTATTGTACAGTCTATTGCTCGGGACTGTAAGTACAAGATACCTATTTCTGACATGTTTTAGAAAATGTCTAAACGATCCAGAAAATCAATGTTTTTGAAACGACTAATAAATAAACCATTAAATGGGTCAAAGGTCTCAAATAATATTGCATTTCAATATAAAACACATATAGACAGTGGTTCTGAAAAAAGAGAATTTGGAGTTATAAAGAATAGTGCTTCCATTAGTAGTGACTTACTGATTAGTGAAGAAAATGATTCTGCAGAAGGTATATTTATTATTATTTTTGTGAAAATTTGTTTACATTTGGCTCTCTACTTTCTAGATTTTGAAATAGTAAGCAAAAAAGATGATAATTCTGAATGTCAGATATTAGGTGAAGCTATGGAAATATGCAATAATAATTTAGAGCTAGATACGGTTAATTTAAATATTTCTAATACAGTTTCTTCCTCGGAATCAGGTATATATTTATCAACATACATATTCTATTGTAAAAAAAATGCACGAAAGTGGGAGTAGGTATAGTTTGGCAAACATATCTGAAACCATGAAAGACGTAAACATTGAATATTTAACTATAAAAAAGCTAAAGTGCTGAGTATGCGTAGTAATTATTTGAAAATAGACTTTTGTTTATCAACATTATAGTTATCAACGATGATCATAGGTTAGTGTTATTATTTGGTCTATTCAATTTTTTTTTCAAATTTTCTCTCGAGTTTTGCTGAAATATTTCTATTACATTACATAATATCCATGATAGGTACTTTCTTCAGTGGCACTAATATTGAGATTGAATGTAGTATATTTAAAAGAGAATATGAAGTTCTTATGTAGGTACAAAACCGAAAATTGGTTGAATTTTATTTTATTTTTTTAGATGATAACATACAGCAAGACCTTGTTACATGGGCTTTGCAACAAAATATTAATCATTCACAGTTGTCAAGTTTGCTTTCAATACTAAAAAGAAGGTACACAGACTTGCCATCTGATAGTCGATCATTGTTGAAATCTGTGAGAAAAGTGCAAAATATTATAAACACTGTATCAATGAAAGAAACAGAAGCAAAATATATTTATTTAGGAATAAACCGTGGCTTAAAATTGGAGTTTAAAAAGAATATTATTGATGTGTTAAAACATTATAAAGTAGAAACTATTCAGTTAGTTGTTAACATTGATGGTCTACCTATCCACAAAAGTACCTCCAACCAATTTTGGCCAATATTGTGTACTATTTTCTGTAAACAGAAAAAATTTGATATTTTTGAGATTGCTCTATATTATGGGGATTCAAAGCCGAAGCACTTAGATCATTTTTTGAAAGATTTTATCACAGAATTACATATTTTACAGAGTGAAGGTTTTAGTTGTGGAGAAAGAACGTTTAATGTAGAATTAAAAGCATTTGTGTGTGATGCTCCAGCAAGATCATTTTTGAAATCAATTAAGGGACATAATTCTCTTCATGGTTGTGAATATTGTTCTATAAAAGATATCAGTTTTCAGCACCGAACACTATTTTTGAAAAATGCTAGAGATCTTGCAGAAATAAGAACAAACAACAATTTTAGACAGAAAATTTTTTCAAACCATCATAATGGAATATCTCCTATCACACAGCTTGAAAACTTTGACATGATTAATGGATTTAGATTAGACTACATGCACTTGGCATGTCTTGGTATAATGAAGAGGTTATTGAATTTTTGGTTAAAAAGTGATTCATCCTATAGTATATCTCCATTATTCAGAAGAGTTGCATCCAAAAGAATGGAGGAAATTTGTCTTCCAATAGAATTCAACAGAAAGACAAGATCATTTTCTGAACTTGACCGCTTCAAGGGAACAGAATTTCGAACTATAATGTTATATTTGGCACCATTTATTTTTAAAGATCTACTTCCGGGAAGTCAGTACAAACATTTACTTTTATTTTTTTGTTCAATGAGAATCTGCTGCAAGGGAGACTTTACCGAGGGCTTGGGATCTCTTGCTGTAGAATTTATCGAAAAGTTCGTCGATCTGGCTGAAAAAAATTATAAAAATGTTGAACCTCTTTATAACACTCATTCTGCTTTACATATGGTTACTTCTTCGGTTGTGAATAACTATAGCTTAGATGAAATCAGTTGTTTTATGTTTGAAAACCACCTGGGAAGTATAAAAAAATTATTAAGATCCCCTAATAAACCATTAGAACAGACTGTAAAAAGAATATTTGAAAAGGAGACCAAATCAGCAAAATATACACTAAATGAAAATATACAGGTGGCCTATGACAAAGGAGGTAGTATTAAATATATTTATATAAACAGGTTCAAAATTAATCCTGCCAGTGATTGTGATTCTTACATTTCTTTACATAATAATAAAGTTATCAAAGTCAAAGGAATAATATCTGAAGAAAAAGGTATATTTTTTCGAGGAAATGTTTTTTTCAATTCATATGAAGCCTTCACTTCACCCTTATTATCTTCAAGATTAAAAATATGGCAGGTAGATACTCTAAGCACACATTTGTTCACTGTTAGTATAGAAGAATTTAGAAGTAAATGTATTTTTATTAAAATAGATAACTGCACTTTTGCAACTGAATTAATTAATAATTTTTGAAATAGAAGGTTCCAACTTGTTCAGTAAATTCACAATATATAAAATAAATATTTTAAAAAAGTGATATATTTAGATAAAAATGGAATTCTCCTGGGACATTGTAATTTGGATCAAAGAAAATAAATGCGACTTTGTACCAACCAGTTGGCGTGTCAATGGAAAAAAAAATTTGTACTTGTGGCCTACTAAAATATCAAAAGCTCAATTACAAAAGTATATTACAAACTGCCAGCCTCCTGATTTAAATACTGTATATTCTGAATATCCAGCAACTTGTAAGGCTACTGTAACAGATTTAAAATTAGCAGAAGAAATGACATCAAAATTAGAGTACGCATCATCCTTTTCATCAGATTCTGGTAACAGCGAAGAAGCAAACAATCAATCTCCCTTGCCATCTCCTATAATTACCAATGAATCTTTAAATATAACTGGAGATATGACGCTTCTGCAATGTCACAGTAAGTAATCCGCATTACATTTCCAAACGAAATAATAATAGCAGGAATTAAAATATATGTGTAGTTTTCCTAAAAACATGCTAATGTTTAAGGCAACTGATATTTCTAAGTAATATTTTCTATAATTTAATTACTTAATTGTTACTACTTTTTTAGATTGTGCAAAAACAGTGGAAGATATTGAGAAACTTGTTAAGAGCTTGGGCTCTTTACAGTATGATATGAAACAAATTAAATCCGAAATATCCCAAGTGAATGAACATCTAGCTCTGTTAGCTCACAAAACTCCCAATCATATAGTTACAGAACCTGACTGTAAGCTTCCCATTGAAAATGAGGAAGATCTCGGTAAATTTGAAAATAATTTGGAAGATGGTCAGTTTTATGAAACTCTGGTAGGTTTTTCAAAATCTTATGGTTAATATATTTTATTTCAAAAGAATTGTTATTTCCAGGTCACAATTTTAAGTCTTGTATCAGGATCAACAGATGCAAGAAAACTGGTACATAATATAATGAAAAAATTACTATCAAAAAATCTCAGCTTACAATATTCTGCATTGGGCAGAAAAGGAAAATTGAATTTTTCCAGTTTAAAATGCTACAAACTTGTACTAGGTGAGTTGATAATTTTCCAAGTTACTATCTATAACATTTTTGGTTTCCCAAAAACACAAAAGCATACAGAATAACTTGAACAAATTGAATATAACACAAACCTAATTTACATGAAACAACTCATTTTAACTTGGTGTGTCAACTAATATAAAGGTTAATCATGTTATATTCTCCTAGATAGATGCCACAAGGAAAAATATTCCAACGTGCCCTGAAGATGAAGTGAGGAGTCATATAAGCTCAGCACTAGCGCAAGCCGGAGATAGAGAAGGTGGACGTCTGGGGCGTAAGAAAAACTAATATACTGACCTATTAGTTATATAATAATAATGATTATTGATTTGTAAGTTTGCTGTTTTCCCCTATTCAAATATTATTTTGTTGTTTGTTTTCTTCCTTTCTTATTATAGATATTTTAATGTTTAATTAGTTTATTTTCATTGAGATTATGCATCCTAATTAAGTTTTTATTATGTTTTCCACTTCATCAGCCTTGTTTCTTGATGTGAAACTACTTATATATTTGTTTCATCTAATTCAACATTGATTGTACTAGGTATCCATGTATTTATTCAGAGAATCTATTTTATTTATTTCCAAAATGTTCAAAATAAATGTTTAATTTAAATGCCGACTTTTATTACACTCTTTCATATACATTTCAAAAAAGATGCAATACAAGTTTGGTGGAGAATATAGTGAATTTATTTGTGTTCCAGTATCTCTTCAATATTTTACCAGCTTCCGGCCAATATGGATATACATGGATGTACCTGTATTGCCCCACTGAAGACTACAGACTTTCAGCTGATATTGGCATACAGTTGAAAAATCATATAGGACCTACCTGTGTATTGCAGTATTACTGCAATATACGAATACCAAGATTCAGCCAATGCTGTACTACTTGTTACAATATCTGTTAGATAACGTAGGACCCATATGTATTTTCCAATATCACATCGATATGGAATAACAAGTTTCAGCCAATGTAGGACTACTTGTTACAATATCTGTTAAATTATGTAGGGCCTATATGTATTATCCAATATCACGTCGATATGGAATACCAGATTCCAGCCAATGTTGGACTACTTGGTACAACCTTTGATAGCTAATGTAGGGCTTATATGGGTATTCCAATATTACGTCAATATAAAATAACGATGTTGGACAGCTTGGTATAACAATAACTATCCAATATAAGGACAATGCTGGTGATGCAATTCTTTACATTGGTGAAGAACCTGATATTTCATATTGAGCCAATATCACTTATAAATATTGTACGCATATTGAAATACAATGTTGAATCCACATCGCAGAATGTTCACATTTTAAATTGGTCCAATGTAGTATAATTCATATTGTTCCAATTTTTTTACTACATTTTACCAATATTCGGCCAATATTTATGTGCTACTTGGGAAGTTTAGTCAAATCATTTTCATTTGTGTACCCGAAACGTTGTAAATACTTCATAGCGTACTGTTGGTCGATAACACATAGCGCTGGGCAAAGCGCTGTCGCTAATATAATTATTAACATGATCTTCACCTTTCTGTTATCTTTAAAAAACTAATCCCCAAACACATCATCAACAACATATATATGTTTTTTTAAAAAACCTCCCAAAGACTCAACACGTTGCCTTTGACGTAGCACGTTTTGACGTGACACATAACGTTTGACGTGACATGTGACGTTTGACATGTGACGGTTGACGTGTCATGTGACGTGAAATGTGACGTGAAATGTGACGTTTGACGTGAC
>CAJUYI010008230.1:0-11187 GCA_910591695.1 Galerucella pusilla
ACACAATGCAGAGTAATAGAATACCTCAAGGAAAGAAGAAAGGTTACCGTGAACGTTAAATCCACGTATGCTGGAGATACTACAGAAGTAGAAGTATTAAAAAAAGTAAAGACATTAAAGATACTAGACAAAGCATTCGAGATTCCAAACCATGTTAAAGATGTACGTAAAATAATAAAGTATGTTGAACGTGCAGATCACGTTTTCTACAAGGAACTTTCCGGGACTGCTCATGAAAATCCTAGCAGGGATGACCAGATGCTGGAGAGTGAGAATGAAGTCGAGAATGGAGAGGATAATGAAGACGAGAATCACGAAGCACAATAAAACTTCATCTTATTTTTACTTTTCAATTAAACAATAAATGTTGATTTTTGAGTTACAATAAAGCTGGATAAAGCAAGTTTTGAAATATTTGGTTTTTTTTTTTGTGAATCATTGATACAGTATCATAAATATGACAAAGTGGAATTATTCAATAGTATATACACTAACGATTTTCAAAAGAAACTTTTTATAAAATCATGCATGGCTTACTTGTTTTAAAAATAGCGTTACCTGTAAAATTTGAAATTTGGACAAAGCGACTTTTGATAAAACGGTCCTTAATTTTCCTCCTTTAAAAACTACCAAAACTTACGCTAATTATGCCTCAATCCCAAAACCTCCAATTATAGAACAAACCAGTCAAAATGAATGGACCACACCAACGAAACAAGAGGGACAGGTCATTGATGTTCCAAGGTCGGTGATCAAACCAAAGGACTTACAACACGCAACAACTCGCCGCACTAAAGACACTATTCTAATAATGACAATGGACAAAACAAAATAATTGAAAATAATGCAAAAAACGCAAACAAATGACGAGCTCTTGATAAGGGATATAACCAAGTCAAGGGACCCAATTATTTTAATTACAGGTTTTCCCAAAGGTCAAACAGATGAGACACTGATGAACAGTTTAAGACTAGAAAATAAAGACCTAGAAGCTAAACAGAGAGATAGCATAAGCCAGAATAAAATCCTAAATACGAAACCTTGCCGTAACGAATTTAAAGAGAACATAATCATACAAGGACCCACAGAGTTAATGAATGACATACTCAAAAGGGGACATCTCTAAATTGAGTTGATGCGAGTTCAAGTTGAGGAATACCTGCGAATGGCCATGTGCTACAAGTCCTGCAAATATGGTCACGTGTCTAGGCACTGTGGAGAAGCCAACACGACTTGCTACAAGTGCGGCGACAACCACGACGGAGCTGACTGTAAAAACACTTCGGCAAATTGTATAAACTGCGAAATACTAAAATTAACGCCAAGGGGCCACCACTCCAGAGACTACGATTGTCCCATTTACAGGAAGAAAATTGAGGAAATTAGGCGTCACACAAACTATACTTAGAATGCAATTAAAGTTTATAGAATTAAACGTCGGCCGAGGCATACAAGCGACAGAACAACTTTTATATGTTAAGGATGATGAAAATATAGATATAGGTCTCACACAGGAACCCGGTGGTAACATCTGGCAACAGACGACGACGATGACCAAATGAACAAATGACTTCAGCGACAACACGAGAGGATTCGAACCTGTTCTGGACTCGCACCGGAACAGGACAGATTCTTCCTTCTTCGCTAATTTTTGGAGTGTGGCTGTTGGGAGGGGTTCTTCTTGACAGTGGCCTTGCTGGATATTGGGATTTCCATTAGCCATATGCCGAAAGGTACGTGGGCTGTTGTCCACAAGGTTTGGTTCTCATCGTCTTGAGGCCAAGCTGAGTGGACAACGAATCATTCTCTCCTGTAACTATTCACCTGCCCCTAGGGCCCACAGTATACAGCAGTTATACTGTAGTAGAGAGCGTTTCAAATCGATTGAGTGAGAAAAAGCGTTGCGATTTTTCGAAGATTCCCAAAAGTTTTGTTTCAAGTTCTCGATTTTTGTTTGTAAAAACAAAAACTAGATATTAGAAAAGTGCCACCTCCTCGTGGTTAGAGGCGGAAACCAAGACGTCGCAATTAGCCGGGGTCCTCATGCAATAAGCTCGGCGTCAGGGCAAAGCGCACGAAAACCTTAGTGGGTAGGAAAAAAGGGAAAATGGCTCGCCCTACGGGGGAAGAGCGAAGAGATTCAATATCCTCGGAGATGGAAGATATCGATGATATCGGTCTCCAAGAAAGATTTAAAGAAATTATGACATATATAACAAATGAGATGGATGCTGGAAACAGACTGTCAAAAATTGGTCGGCAAGGTCTTATCCAAAGAATAATGGAATGGGGTCTAGAACAAGCCAAGCCAAGACTTAGAAAAAATTAAAAACGACAAAAAAATCCAACAAAATTTCAAGTGTTAGTCTCCAAGGAAAAGGAACCCACTAATAATAATTTATGATATTTCTGGCACAAGTTCTGATGCAGAAATTGAGACAATTCATTCATAAAACTTTGACAATATAACTTATGAAAAATTCGACAGCGAATTTAACATAAGATTCAGAACGGGTCCAAGGGGGAAAGCCACATCACATATAGTGGTGGAGGTTTCACCTCAAATGAGAAAAGACTTACTCAACCATAAACTATACATTGGCTTCACCAGTGTAAATGCAAAGGATTACCTAGTAGTTCCGCGATGCATGGAGTGCTAGGATTTGGGTCATGTTGCAAAACATTGCCCGAAGACCGGAAGCTCATGCAACAAATGTGGAGAGAACCATGAAAGTAGAGATTGTAGGACAGCTAAGGTTTGCATACCATGTCTTAAAAGGAATAAGAACTGCGAGAAAGGACAAAAAGACTGCCCAACATATAAGAAGGTCCTGAATCGATTGGTCCAGAAAACTGACTATGGACAACTATTATGTCAGAGAAAGACAGTGAAATATCAATTGCAGAAGACACAAACAACAAAAAGCAATTGGAAGGGCAATCGAAACCACCATGTGAAAAACTAAGAGATAGACTCAGAGCACTTAGCTTTAGGAGAAAAAAGAAACAAAAACCTGATATTAAGAACGGAGATATTGAAACTTCAAAAATTGAAAATGAAATAGAGAAAAAAGAAAATGAAATTTACAAAAACTTGACTATAAGCATGAGATTGTCAAGACTGGAGGAACCAGCCATACCAGCCATCTGAAGGGAGACAGGGTCACCTTTGCGGTGCCGGCGGCGGTGGACAGAATGCATTTGAAGAGTGTTAACATACCTGCAGATGCGAATGAGCTTGAAGGACTGTTGAAACAGGTATTAAACAGGAGAGACGAAGTTTTCGATCTCAACGAAATATATAAAGATTTGTGATGACTTACGGAAAACTTATGATTGATCCGAAACAATGTTGGCCTCAGAACCAAATTCACAGACACCCGTGAGAATTAGGGTAGGGCAACTGAATTGTATGAGGAGTGCAGTTGTAAGTCATGAAGTGAGAAAGCTTGCGGAAGAAATGAATTTGGATATGATTCTTTTACAGGGACCATACCCAAAAAAATGGAATATACAAGGAATGCCACTAACAACACAAGTGGCAAGTATAGGAGAAAACCCGCAGGCTATAACAATAGTCTACAACAAACGATATAGATTATTCCTGTTAAGACAGTTCAGCGATGATCATTGCATCTGCGTGGAGTTAATAACTCCAAGAACAAAATTCATAATAGCTAACTTGTATTGTCAGTTCAATGCAGACATTGAGCCTTATATAGAAAAAATGAATCGAATTTTTCTGAAATATCAAAACCAGTCAGTCATAGTCGTGGCAGATGTCAATGCAAAATCAGTTTTGTGGCACTCCCGACATACTGACCAAAAAGGAGAACTGGTGGAAGATCTTATAAATGAGCTTCGGCTAGAAATACACAATAAAGCAGGAAATCCGGCAACCTTTCAAAACAGGGCTGGAGCTACAAGTAACAGTGATATAACCATATCAAATGTGAAAGTGGCAAACCAGCTCACTGATTGGAAGGTTGTGGAAGATGCAACTATAAGTGACCACAACTTGATAAGCTTCACAATCAAAGAGGAACAAAAAAAATATAAATGAGAGACAATACAATTTGGCTAAAGCAAACTGGGAGCAATTAAAATCAGAATTCCGAATACCGACGCCGATACTGGGGGGAGAAGACATAAACATAAAAACAAGAGAACTGACGAAAGAGATTAGAAGAGTGATGTATCTAGCTATTCCCCGTATAAAAATAATGAAAATATAAAGAACTATGCTTGGAATGCGGAGCTTGCTAGACTGAGAAGTCAAGTAAGGAAAGCAAGAGAAAATTACCAAAAATGTGGTATACATGGAGAACGTCAAAGACTACTCCATGTATACAGAGAAATTAAACAAAAATATACAACTGAATTGTACAACGCGAAGGCAAAAAGCTGGGAAACCTTTATTGACAGACACTTGCAACTGGACATGTGGGGCATGCCCTACAAAATAGTTACAAAAAAGATCAAGTGCCTGACAATGCTCTCCTCTTTGAAGAAAGAGGACGGGGCAATGACCACAACCTGGATAGAGTCAGCGGAAATATTGATGGATGTTCTGCTGCCACCTGACAGTTTGGTGGATGAGACAAGAGAGCAAAAGGAAATGAGAAGTGCAATGGTGCAACAGTATCGACCAACAGAAAAAGTTATTAATAAATTTGATGAAACTGAAATTGCGGAATGCATTTTTGGTTTGAAAAGAAAGAAGGCTCCAGGGCCAGATAATATACATGTGGAAGTGCTACAGGCACTATGTGAGAAAATAACGCCGGTACTGTGTGCATTGTACAATAAGTGTCTGGCAGTGGGGAAAGTACCAAACAATTTCAAACAAGCAGATGTAATAATAATAAAAAAAGGGGAGGATAAGGATCCATCAAATCCAAAATCATATTGACCAATTTGCCTATCAAATACGATGGGCAAATTGCAAGAGAAACTACTACTTAGACGACTAGAGGACGTCAGGAAACTGACGGGGATGCATTCGGATCAGTATGGCTATAGAACGGGTAAATCAACTAAGGACGCAATTAACAGAGCACTAGAAATATCAAATTCAAGTGAAGGCAAATACACGTTGATGGTGTTTATTGACATCCCGGGGCATTTGATAATCTGTGGTGGCCAGCGTTCTTTGAACCGCTGAGGAGAATTCAATACTCAAGGGAACTTTACATGAGTTTCAAAAGTTACTGTCAGGACAGGTATGCAACCATTAGCTGTCCCAATGGAAAAGTAGTTAGACATATTACAAAAGGATGCCCGCAAGGGCCGGTATGTGGTCCCATTTTTTGGGATGTTATGTTTGAAGAATTGCTGGGGAAAATAACAGAAACACCGAATTCACTGGGTGCAGTTGCATATGCAGATGATCTGCTTCTAATGGCAGAAGAGAATTAGAAACCAAGACAAACAACCTCATGAGTATTGTACACAAGTGGTGCAAGAAAGTGAAGTTGCAGATTTCAAGTGAAAAAACAACGTTTGTGTGATTAAAGGTAAGCTGAACCAGAGATCCTCAAATCAAGATCGATGGAAAGCTAATCCGGAGATCAAATAACACACGGTATCTTGGACTTGTAATAGACGAATCCAGGTTATACAGCAATCACATTATGAGCGTCTGTGAAAGAGCAACATCTGCGATGTACGGAATAATGAGTCAGGGTCAAAGAATGACTGGAGCATTCGGCACAACTGCAACACAAGCACTTACTGTGTTGGTGGGTGTCTTGATATAGTCATATATACAACCAAGTTGCAGGGAAGGTACGTTTGTATTGAATAATTTTTTGAATCTTCAATATCGACTTATTTTCTCTTTGTTTTGGTAACTATGGATTATACACAGACTAATCAAAGTCAATTTGAATTTTTAAATGCTGAGTCTTTTCACTACCGCCAAAAGTTCTCTTCTCGTGACGCAGTAGTTCCGTTCTGGTTTGGAGAGAACTTTACTGAAATATCCCAGCACTCTTTCTAGGCCTCCTTGGATCTGTGAGAGTACCCCTCTAATTCCTACGTTGCTTGCATCAGTGTCAAGAATGAAGTCTCCTTCTGGTAACGGATATCCTAGTATCGGTGCCGTGGTTAAATGTCTCTAGAGGGTTTCAAAAGCAGTTTGACAGTCTTTATCCCAATGAAAAGTTCTTGTTTCTTCTGTGAGTCGAGTTAGTGGCTTGGCAATATCCCCAAAGTTCCTTATGAACCTTCGATAGTATGTGCAAAGTCCAAGAAAACTCCTGACTTGATGTTTGTCTCTTGGTTGCGGCCATTGCTTAATGGAAGCAATTTTCTCTTGATCTACTGCCACTCCTTCGTTACTCACGACATGACCCAGATAGTTGACTCGGTTTTGGAATAACTGACATTTCTTCGGGTTTAACATAAGCTGAGCAGCTTGAAGTCGTTTGAATACGTCTTGCAAATTCTTCAGGTGGTCCTCGAATGTCTTACCCAATACTACGATGTCGTCCAAATAGACCAGGCAAGTTTTCCAAGATAACCCTCTCAATACATTTTCCATGAGTCTTTCAAATGTCGCGGGTGCATTACAGAGCCCGAAGGGCATGACGTTGAACTGCCATAATCCGGATCCGGTAGTGAAAGCAGTTTTCTCTTTGTCTTCTGGGTCCATTTCTAATTGCCAATAGCCGGACTTCAGATCCAAAGTGGAAAACATTTTACTGCCAGCCAAAGTGTCTAGCGTATCGTCGATCCGAGGCAGAGGATAGCTGGCCTTTTTCGTCACGTTATTCAGCTGGCGATAGTCCACGCAGAATCTGGTAGTTCCATCCTTTTTCTTGACGAGCACTACTGGAGACACCCATGGACTAGTAGATGGTTCTATTACTTTTTCTTCCTCCATCTCTTTAATTATTCTTTCAGCTTCCTCTCTCTTCTCTTGCGGTAGCCTTCGAGCTGATTGTTTAATTGGCTTGGCATTACCAGTATCGATTTTGTGTTTGACGGCTGATGTTCTACCAGTCTCCCCTCCTTTTGGTACGAATAGGTCTCGATACTGCAAGAGGAATTCTCTCATTTTCCTTTTCTCAGCTCGATTCAAGGATTGGCCAGCTATTGACAACATCTGTTCGAATCTGTCATTAGAATTGTCGGTTGTCGTTGTTTGACGAACTACAGACGTCACCGGTGTGCAACATCCAATTCTGGTGTCCTTCTTGAGGGTAATTTTTTGTATATCTTATGAAGTTGTGTGTTTTATCAGTACTTTGTCACCCCCGTCAGTCCACTGGCAATCAAATTCAGAAAAATCGAAATATCTCCAAATCTACTGGGAAAATTGACTGGCCCTATCATAAGTAATATATTCTTTCAATTAGCTATCTCATAACCCGAATTTGTAGGCATTTGATTTAAACACTACTGAGATGATATAATATTAAGAATTTATATTTCATTTAAAATTAAAAGTTTTGTATTACAATGCTAACTATATTTATAAGGTGAGCGACCCGAGTGCCATGTCATGTGGCTCAGGTTCACATCAGGAAATTAGTTGCAATAAAATATTATTTTGTAATATGTATGTGTCAATAGGTCTATGCTGAATATCGAGAAATGGGTAATGCTGTGTAAGCAGCATGTGCCGATTAGCAAACAGGAAATACGTTTTTGCTATTCTCGATATTCAAGGAATATATTTGAGGTAGTAATAAAGTTAAGTTGATATAGTTAACTTGTGTTTTTAGTTATATACCCTCTATGGCCTAACCTTGGAAGAACCGACAAGAGTACACATATTAAATCATTACATAACTTTTAATTTTAAATGAAATATAAATTCTTAATATTATATCATCTCACTACCATAAACAAAATTTCCGGAAAAGTTACCCAATTTTTGTATATTCACTCAAATATTAGTTTGTAGTTATATGTAAGTGAAAGTTTGGATTGTGAGATATTATCAATAATATGGGACAAGAGCATTCTAAAGAAGAAATTATCATAGCCCACGCTGGTAATAGTGGTGGTCTTACGAATACTCCCAAATTAAACGGAAGGAACTCTTTTTCGACAGCGGAGATTCTGGGAATGATTGCATTCGCTGGGTCGTTGGTGACAGTGATCTACTTCGTGATGAAGACATTCAAAAGGCATTTGGAAAATAAGATAAGAAGAGAAATAAGGATGAGTCAAGAGCTAGTATAGTAAAACAGTGCTAGTGAGTGAAAAATTAATGGAAGAAGGTATTTTTAACTCTAATTTTTAATGATATTGTATTCTTTTATTTGTACAAATGAGTAGTATAGACTTATTTAATGATTTAAATGAAAGCATTTAGGGGTTTAAACGGAATTTAGGTAAAGATAATCAACAAAGGCGTCTTAATTTAGAAGTTAATAAGCAGCAAAGTAGTGAATTAAGTCGGATTGAAAGAGAATTCGTAGCTTTAAAAAGGGTATTTAATTTAAAATCTCATAGTACAGAAACTATTGATACTGTTAAATCAATTGTGGAGTCAATTGAGAAAACAATTGATGAAGTAAGTAAAAGTTTAGAGGAGAGATTGGCGATTATCATAAATTCAAAGGATAACTTAATCAATATGGGAGAGAAATTTGATTTAAAAACAGCTTCTAGTTTAATCCCTATAATTGACGATACGGAGGAATCGGTAAAACAACTAATTGATGCCTAAGAATTATACGATAGCATTTTAGATAATGATGGTAAAAAGTTCTTGATTAAATATGTGTTAAAAACTAGGTTGACACAATGTGCAAAATTAAAATTAAATCCAATTTACAATTCTAATGCAGATTTAATTACAGATATTAAAAGTAATTTGCTAACAAAGCAATCAGCAGCTTCTTTATCGTTAGGTTTACATAATATAAAACAAAAAGACAAATCAATCGATGACTTCGGAAAATCTATCGGAGAGTTAATGGTAAATCTAACACTAGCGCAAGCTGATGGGGATGACAGCGCGACAAAAATTTTGGAAATTACGGATGAAAAATTGGCTATTAATGCTTTTGCAAATGGTTTACGTAACCAAAGACGAAGAAATAACGAAGAATTCAAATTCCCACATTTCTAGTATGCGCGGTCGATCCAAATCTAGGACAATTAATTATAGAGATAGAGGTTTCGGCCGAAGAGTTAATAATTACTCTCAAAAAAGAAATTTTTCCCAAAACCAAAATTATTTCAGAAATCAAAATGCTTCGAGATACCAAAATTCGTCCAGGTATCAAAATTTTCCCAGACATCAAAATCGAGGCAATAATCGCGGAATGAGATCCCGTGGAAATTCTTATCGTGCTCCACGCAATTTTTTCTTGCATAATGAAGACCAGAGGAGCGAAAATAACAGTGAAAACTTTTTTTTTCGTCCCTAAAGGTAATGATGAAGATAGTCATGTAGTACTGAATGTAAACGGTTTAAATTACATTCGAATGAGAAATCAAAATAGAGATTTAGTTTTTTTGCTGGATTCCGGCGATTCTATTAGTGTTATTTTTCCATCTAGTATTAGCGAGAATCAGTTTGTTGACACATCAAACCGGATTAAAATAAAAGGTATATCTGGGTCAACAGTTACAATGGGGTCAGCAAATATTTTATTACAGTATGATAATATTAAGATAGGTCATAAGTTCCATGTAGTAAAAGACTTTGAAGGTAACATAAATGGTGTAATTGGATCAGACTTCTTTGTTAAACACTATGCAGTATTAGATTACGAAACATTCATGTTCTATTTTTACGTGAACGATAAGAAAATAGCTAGTCCTTTAGAATCCGAACACAATAACTTTACAATAATTCCACCTCGTTGCGAAGTTATTAAATATTTTGAAGTCAAACATAAAAATGATAGCTTAGTAGTTCCAGAAGAAATTTCACAAGGTGTTTTTATAGCAGGAATTATTACTAGAGCTTGCAATAACAGAGTACCGGTTAAAATCTTAAATATTAATGATAGAGAAATTACACTTGAAAATTTTAAACCTAAATTAGAAGATGTTTCGAATTTTAACATTCATGAATTCGGAGATATTCCCTTTTCAGTTGACCGTTTAGATAAATTATTAGGTATAATAAATGTTAATGGATTAAATGAAGAAGAAAAGATATCTATTCACAAAATATGTGCAAAATATTGTAACGTTTATTCTAATTTATATTTACAATTTAATTTATATTTACAGATTTATATTCAAATACAGTCCTTATTTAATAATTTATATATCACACTAAACACACACTAACTAATTTATATGAGAGTCACTTTATCGAGGCGCGATTGCTTTCTTTCAGTATCAACACTAACTGACTAACTAACTCCGCTGCGATGCTCGTCGCCTATTTATACTCGCACGACTTATTCTAGAGACTTCTCGAACTCGAAGTTTTGGTGGATGCGCCGGGTTTTTCTAGATGTTACGTTTTCCAGATCATTCTTGAAAATACGGCGGAGGAGCCATAGTCGTATCATATGGGAATTTCACTGGGGGCACTAATTGAGCACATTAATGCAGCAGCTCGCGTAACATTGCCCCCTCCTTAAGAGACAGTTCCTCCTGGATCTAACTAGGAAACTGAAACGAGATGACTGTATTGGCAACTGGTTCCCTTGTTACATTTTCCAGTTGCATGGAAGTAACATGCGATCGTCTTCCCTTACTTGGCCGCAGACTAGTACCTGCACTTCGGTGTCTCGGAAGATTACTTCTACCATGTTACGGATTATTCGCCAATCTAAATGCCTACATTCAATCTTGGGCATGGCTAGCCTATGCACGTCCAATTCAAGCACATGCTCCCTCAAGCTTCGTAATGCTTTCCAGACATCCTCGTACGTTGGTCTTTCGTCGAAGGTGTTTCTCGTCACTAGGTGGAAATTGTAGCGGGAGCCATCTTGCAGCTTCAGAGCTTTACCTGGTACTGGTAACTGGTCTTGCAAACGTCGGGCGCCACTCTTCTTTATGAACAGAGATGCCAGTCCGCGTGCATCGGTTACGCTGGCAGGGATGTTTATGGCCAGTGAGTATTCCTCTGGAACGGTAAGCATGTCTTGTCGTCTCTCAGTGGTGACGCTGTATAGAACAGGCTTTAGTTTCCTATCCTTAGCATAAGAGAGGTCAGAGTATAACTGTAGGATACTCTGAGAGTAGGTAAGTGGAAGGTATATT
>CAJUYI010008231.1:0-11186 GCA_910591695.1 Galerucella pusilla
ATTTTTTTTTCCTTAGTATTAAGGCACTGTATAAATAGAAAGTTTCTCATTATACCTCCATTCGTTTGATCGAAACCCGTCACTTTATGTTTAAATACAATGTAGATTTAACAAAATAAAATTGTTTGATTTCATAACTTTAATCGTACAGTTTCTCCATTATAATATTTTCAGGAGAAGAATTAAAGTCAGAAATTACCTCCAATGTATATTAAGTGAGTGAGTTATTATACTTGTCTGGGTAAATATTTATTCTGCTTGTAGTAACATTTCAAAATGAATAGTGAGCAGGGAGTTGGGAGTACATGGCAATCGGTGTTGTCACAGAAAGTTTGGAGAATATTTCTCTTATAATTGGCCCTTTGACAATAAGAATCCCTTTGCGGATGCTAACACTTGAAGTCATCACCAAGAAGAACCTTATTATTCAACGCAATTAGAGTTTTAAGCTCACTGTGCTTTAATTTTCTACTGTTTGAATTTCATTTTGATCAATAAGGAGATATGTTAAATGTTCGTATATTTGTTACGAATTTATTTTTATTAGTGAAATATACATTCGAATCAACCGTTTATGATCAATCAATTGAATCGTTAGATGCAATACCAAATATTCGTGACATTTTTAATCCAGTGATCAGTTTGACGTTAAATTAATTTTGAATAAAAAATAAACAACAAACTAAAAACACCACATGAAGGTATTATCGCTGTAATCCTGAGGTGATTGGATGAAATTTGACACATGACTTGAAATCAAGTAATTTGATTGGTTACTATATTCAGTGAAAACTACTTATCTTTGACATCTATACTCATTACGGCTCTGAAAGTCTGCCTTTGCTTATCAGGTCTACCCTGAATGTTGACAAAAAATGTCCTCTAATAAACTTACCCACCTTTCTCTGTCCTGGTAAGATCAACTCCAATTCAGGAGATTTCCGTGCCATTCACTTCCGTTTGGCCATATTTATTGGCGGCTTTGTGACTCCGCAGAATGGTTCCGGTCCAATGAATGACATTTTACTCATGACCCTCTGCTATTATTACCTTGAGACGGTTTCCAATTGCGCTCAAGGCACCTTTGCAATCTCATACTATCGTAGGGATGACCTCTTTGGAGTTAAGTTCCTTCATTAATTTTGATTCAACAGTTTGTCCTTTCATGCCTCCACTTCCCCTCCAGGTTTTGGTTCAAACTAAAAATACGCAATATGGGAGACAACCAAAATCAGATTTAGCTGGAGATGTTTCATTCATAAATGTCAGAGTAATAGTAACATGCGCATCACAAATTTGGAGGATTTTGTCAATATGAACTTTGGTTTGTGTTTAGTTGAGAGATGTCGCTATTATCACATTTTAACATTCCTTTGAATGGGGTAAATTTATTAATGTGATTTCAGCATTATCTCAAGTCCAAAATTGTGCTCTCAGAGCTTCTGGACGGATGATATCTATCTTGTACCGAGATCGGTATACAAGTGTGAAACGTGAACTTTGCGTTTAACCTTTCAGTTTAATATTTATAGTTGAATTTCTCTAGAATTTTGATTTTTGGTGAAATAGTAATAAAATTTTCCTAAAATATTTCATTCGAATTATTAATAAATTATTTCACTTGTGTGATTCTTGGTGGAATAAACTAGTAAACCAAAAATCAATATTGAACTTTTAAAGGTTCTTCGAATAAGAATGAGGAAGGTTCCGGCAGACATTCTCTCATCGTCTATCGACAATCCAACAACTGTCAAAGATTGAGAGCACCAGCTTTAAAAAACTGAAAAATACCGTTTTATTATAAGAATCTGGATTACTGGTATGTTTTTTTACATATTATGATTGTTACTTTTTCATTTTGAAATTTCATAGTGGAAAATTTATATTCATCAAGTACCTATTTTTTGAACAAAATGGCTACCCATTTTGGAAGCCACATGGTTAAACCTTTTCCCTTCATATTTCGAAAATTCAACATCAGATACATTTTTATTCGAATTTGATTGTTTCGTTTTTTTTCTCTATAAAAATTAGATATAGGTCCAGGATGAATCCTCAAGTTAACTTATTAAATTGTACTTATTTATTGAGCTGGACAGATATCCTTAAAAGCTCCAATTTTTGTCACATCTTTTTTATACCGGTATAATTTTCATAGCACAGTTCTTGAAGTACCTAACATCCTGGGATATCCTGTGATAACATTCCTGGGATACAGATTCCTGGAATAACAAGTTCATGGAATACCTAAAATAGTTCTTGGGGTACATTAAACAGTTTCCTGGCATAAAATTCGTGGAGTACCCATCACAATTCCTTGTAGACAAATATTCACGTGGACTACAACAGTCCATAGAAGTCCCTAAGATACAAGTTTTTAAGACACATAAAGTTTCCTGAATACAGTTTCCTGGTTACAGTCTCCTGTATACAGTTTCCTGCATACAGTTTCCTGAGTAAAACAGTCTCCTGGACTACTACAGTCCCTTAAGTACCAACCATGAGTTTCTAGGAGTACATCAGTCCTTTGGATGACAAACGCCCCAAGAAATTCCTTAACGTTACAACTTCATCTAGACTTCATCTTTAAAAAAAAAGTTTTAGTGTGCTAAGTATTTTTTTATTTGTTTACTTACAATTATTTTGTAATTTCAAGACTGAAAGTATATACATTTTTTCCACTCCCACCAATTTTATTCACTATACAGAAACTTTAATTTTTCTTTTTTTGAATGAACAGACTAAAAGTTAGCTGACCTTTAAAATTTGATTTTTTCCCAATTTTCTTTTAGGAAAGAAAATTAGTGGCGCCCTAAAATTTCTTTTTCTTTTTTTTAGTTTTGCTAGAATTAATTTTTTTCCTAAGATTAATAAGGTAACAAAGCCCTGCGAACTGGCTTAGTTTACCACCAAATTTAATTGGTTAGTTAGACAAGAGCCCTTTTTTTTCAACATTATTTGGTTCATTGGCGTCTAACAGAAACCAATACTCGTTTCAAGTGATATTGGCCCTTCTAATTACAAACCAGAATGGTTGGTTATATCGTGAAGATATCCCGACTCCGTTTGACTTGGAATTTATTGTTTGTCGTGGCATATCGGCCGAGAAGTAGATGTTTGTTTTCAGTGCGCGGTCTACTCTTTAAAAAGTAATTTTACAATGTTACAATAGTATGATACTATTAGAGAGCTATTGGAACTTTTATAAGGTCAAGGAGTAATAGTGCTGCCCTTATAGTGACATATACGCATGCGCATTTGATGTTTCAAATAAGGGAAACATTATTAAGGTTAGTGCTTGTCCTTATTTGTGTGCGATTACTGCAGTGCACTATTCCTATTTTATTCCAGGTTTCATATTTATATGTCACAATTTGTAAGTGGAGTGGTCTGTTTCATCTGTGACACAACTGCACACAACTGGACAGTGCACAACCTAACTTTTAATAAAGGATCTCAATAGATTAAATGAATATAGAATAGTAATGATAATAAATATTTTCTAATAAAGATAAAAACGTATGTACTTGAAAAAAGTTAGATTACATTCTCAAAAACAATGTACCCACCTTAATATAATGTCATGTTTCAATAACTCCAAATTTTAAGTCTGTTTCAAGGTCGAGCACTATTTATTTGAGGTCATCACAATTACTGCAAGGCAGTAAATCGTGTTTCCAATAACTTTCCATTATCTTAATATCTATTGATAACACGCTTCACAACTGAAATTGAGCGAATATTTTATTCACTCCAAAATGTCTTTGTACCGTGAGTCGATGAATAAACCAATTGCCAATATTCACTATCACAACTTTTTTCATCGTTTCACGTTCATTATTCGTCCTCCCACATGGAGCGGGTATGTTTTTAGGTGTAACAACTTTCATATGCCTTCACAGACACGTTATTATTGCAATCAAGACTAACGAGTTTTCACTTTGATGCAATTCCGAAAATATTCTTTGAAAAGGATTCATGTTCCTGCTTTTCCTTTTTCAGTCTTCCTCATCCGCCTCGAATCTTTCGAACTTTCTAACTGTGTTAGTGTCGCTCCGCTAATTTCTCTGCATTGAAATATTTTATTGGTTTAGGAATTTGATAGAAAATAAGGTAGTAATCCAAAAGGGTCGAAATCAATAGAGCTGGATACTAGGTACAAAGAAACTGAGGGGATTAGAATTATTCTGCTTTTCTTATATATCATATTGAACATGTTTTGTTTTTGTGGAATATTTGGAAATTTCAAATATTATATTTTTCGCTTTATGATTCACAATTCAAACCTTGACATCTTCATTATGCATTGCAGAGAAATCTTTAAGCCATAATTGTCTATTCAGCCAGATTCTCTACATATTTATGTTCCTTCAGTGCCGTGTTTCGCACTCACAGCCCTTTCGATTGGGGCTGTGAGGCCAACCACGATATCCTCTCTCGACCCCTGACCTATCGGCACTCCTTTTCAGTATTACTTTGATGGGGCCTGTCCTTATCTTCACGGATCCCTCTCCAAATACTATGTTTCTTAGCCTATAAGTCTTTCAGTCTCTTCTTATAATTATCTCTCTCCATCCCTTCTCTGGTTTCAATTACCATCCCTATGAAGGTAGCAATTTTCCCCCACATTTCTTGTGACGGAAGCATTGTCGTGAATATATTATCCCTAGAAACCTTGGCCAAGGCTATGTCCTTTCTTGTTGCGATACCTTCCAAAGCATCCATGTCCTCTGATTGCCTGTGTCACTCTGTAGTCTATTTCGCCGTGCTCTCGGAGCACATTTTTCCTAACCCTAGGTATGAGCACGTAGGAACATTTCCCGTCTTGTGATACGTTCCACTCTTTTTGCCACTCTGCAAGTAACGCCTTTCTTGCTTACTTTTTCATACGAGACTTCTCTTCTCCAGTTAGGTCGCCTTGTTGTCGCCGAAGGAGTATCATAGGTGGCGCTCCTGCTAACACGTTCACCGCATTTCTTGACAGCATTAGATATCCGCTAATTATGACCGCACGTAGAGTTGGACCAAATCTACCATTGATACTAGTACCTATATCAGCCGCGAAAGCAGCTGATTGATATGCTCATTCATCTCCATGACGAAATTTTTCGCTCCTTATCTATGAGGATGGTTGAATTATCATGAAACGCCGAACAGTGGTGTTCATGATTAAAAATTCTTCCATTTTGTTTAATTTGATTTCCCGTTTCATCTAACGGCTATCTAAAATGTCACCACCCATAAATAAATAATTTGTTATTCGCCCCTTTTCAAAGTCGCCTATGAAAAAGAATAGCAGACCTGCCAATTGCTTCCGATAAAGAATTTCCTGTGATTTCTTTTCAGCTGGAAATCTAAAAATTGATCCTAACGAGGAGATAGCTTTTTACTGGTTAGCGAACATTGCTTTCAGCGATCTGCAGCTTTAAAATTTGACAGACTACGATTGGCTTATACAACGGCTTTGAGTGTTCACAATTTTTATAATGGTGACAGGATAAATATGAAGGGGATTGTGAGACATCAATTTACACAGTTGCACAGTCCTAACAACATATAACCTACTCAAAGGTGTACACATATTCAAAATTAATTTAGATTTATACCATGCATTATTTGGATTGCTATTTAGAAACTTCTCTAGCCACTTTGTGTGATTTGTAATTGGGAAAAAATTATATAGAAGGAGATTAATTCATTTGTAAGGAATTCCCTTTATTTTGGGCGTATGATGGAAGTTTCAAAAAGGGCTTAAGAAATTGTCCCCTATCATTGGCTTACAATTAAATTTTCATAGGGGCTTCATTTATTTGTAAAAAAAAGGTAGATCGTGTGGTGGGACACACTGTAGGATATGAAATAATTCGTACAAATTAACAACAAATACTTAAAACAGAATAAAATGGGTATTTAAGGAGACCTCAGATTTTATAAAATTATGTAATAGATCTGACGTTATAGATAAACAATTTGCATATTCCTCGGTGGTCGAGTAGTAAGCAAACCAGACTCTTACGCGGTAGACCCGGGTTCGATTTCCCGTGAAGAAGTTTGTCATTAATAACGACAACAGGTAGACGTTTGAAATATTTAGTAGAATATCCATTATTATAGATAATGGTACGGTACCCTTCATGAGGGAGTCCGACTGGCAACATCTACTTATAACAGCATCGTATATTTAAAAAGGGAAACCGTAGCATTATACAAATTGGACATAAAATTGGATTGTTAAATTTTTAATTTGAAGTTATATTACATGTTATAGAAATTTTTATTTTCTAGATTCTTTCTTAAGTGGGTCGTAGAAAAAAAATGCTGTTCGACTCGTGTGGATTGTCCATATCGCACTTGAACTTCGTCCTCGTGCGATTTGGCCATAATATCCACACTAGTTGCACAAACTACTATTTCTCTAAAAATATGCCCTTTTACATTTAAAAACAAGCTGCTAAATGTCAAATCAATTTATCCATCTATTTTAAAGTTATCGAATTAAAACATTCAAGTTCAACATCCTGTATTTCGAAAAGTAAATGTGCTAGACCCCTTAATCAACATATCATTTTGTCCAATTTTACGAGAGGAATCTACATGCAAACGTTGTAATTACCCTTAACGTTCGAGATGCTTATACCATTTTTTGCGCGATCGTATTGAAATGAATTCCGAATAAAATAATTTTTTCCCAAATGACTTTAAAAGCGGCCTTTTAATGACACTTGGCAGGCTTAGAAGTTGTACTTCCAATGCCTGGGCAGAAAAAGTCTACTTTTACTGCCTAGGCAGAAAAAGTAAGTTGCTAGGCAACCTTCCAAGTAATAATTTAAATCAAACTGGTTATGCCAATGAATTTATGATGTGCTTTACCGTTCGTATACTTATAGAAGACATGCCGATTATTTAAATTCGAGGGTCTGGAGGCTGCATATTTTCTGTAAACGCTTGAATATTCCGTTACTACAAAAGATCTTGATCTTTTGGTCTTAGTATTTGGTAGCATAATTAGCAATTTGTCGCCCATATCATTTATATCATCTGTTTTCATTTGCAAAAGCTCATCACATCTACAAGCCCCAGCGATAATAATAAGTACAACCTAAAATATAAATTGAAAATTAGTTCGTTAATCCACAATAGATCATTTTCAATATATTCCTACACACAATTACAGTTCATCTGGGGCATCTGATAAAAATTTCTCGATTTCTTCTCTTTGAAAAACTCGGGATTTTTTTGCATGGAAACTGTCTGACTGGCGTTTTAAAAAAGCCCGTAACTTCAGGTATTTTGCCAAATCAATGTTATGGTGGTTCAGGGTAGTTTTCAACATCGAATCGGTAGACACCATAACGTTGAAGGCTTCATTTTCTTTGGAAGAACGGAAAAATAGACAATCAGCACATTTTCAAAGAAAGATCCTATATTTTTCTCCTATCTATATTCCATGAATCTGCTGTATGTGAGTTCATATACAGTTCTCGATTTTTCCGGTAAAAGGTTAAATTCCACATCTCGCGCCTGGTCTATCATCTCAGGTGGTGTTAATTGCATCAATTCATCCTCACTTTGCAGTAAATCCATTTCTAACATGAAAACTTTCCAAAATTGACAATGACAAAGTGAACAGTGAACAAACATATTCAACAAACGTCATGCATCAGCGGTAAACATAGTAACGCAGGGCCCAGTTACCTTTGATAAAATGATTCAGTTATTTGGATATTGATAATGAGACGCAATTTAAATATGAAAAAGTCGATTTTGCGTGGAATTGGAACAAATTTGAAGGAAAAATTATTATATTTTGCATTTTGTTGAAATTGTTTTCATGCTATTTATTACTTTTCGACGTCTGACCGGTAAGTAAATCACTTACCGACGTGTCAAACTTAGAAACCCGTAAACACAACCTACCGTCCTGACAACCGATGCTGTAAATAAACAATCAACAATCAATCGCGGAAAAAAATATTATGGAAATAATAGTGAACATTTATCCAAACAAATTCAAGTAGATCACCGGCACTGCGATTACCAGCTTTGCATAGAATTTTAATGTAGCATCGGTGGTTCAGTGGTAGAATGCTCGTCTTCCACGCAGGCGGCCCGGGTTCGTTTCCCGGCCGAAGCATATGAATCGCTGTTTCGTAAACGAGAGAGAGACTGAGGAGAGAGCACACGCATGCAAGTAAGGCACATAACGAAGCAACGTAGCATAACGTAACGTAACGTAACGGTCAGATCTTTTGTGTCGCGACCCCCGGTCGCTTAAACCTAACTTGACGTAAAGAACTGAAGTTCCAAAAATATCTGTTAAAGTACCATTCACCATAGGCATTCTCATTGAGTGTACGATAAAATTTTGATAGGAGGGTTTATTTATTGGTGGAAATTCTGATTCCAACAGTTTAAAAGGAAAATAACATTTGTTACCGTAAATCTTCCGGTTAGACCACTTCATCTCAGAACTGAGATGGAATATCCCAGCGCAAAAATTGGATATGTTTTGCTCGAATCTAATGTGACAACAAACTGAAGTTGTATGCTTTGTTTTATTTCTAGTTTCGTTCATTCAAAAAATGCCACTTTTATGATCAGTTTAGTCCATTTGGAAACAGTAAAATTTTCAGTATCACTATTGATTCACATTTACATGTTCTGTCACGAAGATCCTCCTTCATATAGTGAGATTGGCAGAAAATAAATGTGCCCTAATTAAGTTAATATATTTGGCCTTATCTTCAGTGAACCATAATATGCTCACAATGGATATTCCGAGTACCAATTGTTTCATTACAACGATTTATCCCGTTCAATTATTCTTCAGGGAAATGAAACAGATAGGAGGCAATAAAAACAGCTTAAGGCGAAGCAGCTGGAAAATTCTTACAAAATCAAGTTTTTAGAATCGAGAGAAGACAATTAAATAAAATAATGAGTTACTTATAGGACAATAGAGAAAAAGATAAAAAGAAAAAGAAACAGTCTCTTTGAAATTGTTTCTTCTCCAAAAAATGTTGTATTATAAAAATGGAGATAAAATATATTTTTAGATATGTGGAACGTGAAATGCTAACATGTTTTATGAATGGCTTTAAAACGGCGTTAAAACTTTATGGTTATACACCTATACATGTTTCAATTGTGATGAGAAGTATAAACTTCGTCGGGAAACATGTGCAGCAGTCATAGCGTATGGGTATTCATTTCATATCAGTTTTATTTAATTTTATCAAAATTTCATCTAACGATAAGTCGAGATTGTAGATCAACTCAGCTCATCAACGCACCTCTAACTTTTCACTTTCTCTGGTCAGGAGCACGTATATTTTTTTCCGTCGACCGATGGTTTTTGTGCTTTATCAATGTACTAATAGGTATCAAGGTGTTAATAAGTGCTACTAACAATCGAGATATTTCTAGGGCTTCATTATACCTCGATTCGTTTGAAAAAGCTACTGTGTTAGCAAAACGCGTCACAACTTTAAGGTTAAATATAATATAGATTTAACAAAATCAAATTGTTTGATTTCATAATAAACAAAATATTTTGACAGTTTCCGACAGAACGCAAAGTGTCTATTGATACTGATAGCGATATTTCATTACCTTCCACTCCTCCTGAACTGTAAACTCAATAAACATGATGATAATAAATAATCCTTGTCTTTGTAGTATTTTAGAAATGTCAAATTTGGAAGTGATATTTAAATTTGGCAGTGATATTCAAAGTGTCGTTTGGTTTCGCAGCCGTTTCTTTGAGTAATGGCCGCGAAATTGAAATTCGCGAACTCTGCTGAGGGCGCGAAATACTGATTTCGCGTGCAATTGCACGAAAAGTATTATAATCTATTAGTCCAAGAGCTAGTAACACGTGTTTCATGAAGTGTTTGATCCACCTTGAAATTATGTGCTATAGTATCGGATGGATAGCTGAGCAGGTGAGCAAGTGTTGGCAAGCCCTACCTGGGGACACCAGGTACTGGGCATAGAAGAATGGTATAAAAAAATTTGGCCCAAAAAAAGTGTTTGATTCAGAGGCCAACAAACAGAAATCTAAATTGCAAAGATAAAATATATAATTAAAAAGGCAGCATTCTCTAGCACCGAATTCGCATGGTACTTGTAATATGGGGTGTAGGTGTTAACTAATCCAAATTTGTTGGCCAACTTCTGATGGATGATGTTGCAAAGTTGAATGTGCCTGCGCAGGTAATCAATGTTATTATATTATTATCTTAAAAGATTAAAAATTAAAGAATAAGTTATTTATAAAAATAAACATATTTTGTTTTGTTACTCCACAATTAAATTTAAAAATGTATAGCTAGTACAGCTGTACAAGAACACGTGACCAACAGCCAATGAGAGAGCAGAGAAGACCGTAGCTAGGCCGGTAATCAGTGCTCTCGCTTACATCCACGACTATGCGCTGCCTATCTCTTCCTATTAAAATTAATATTCATTTTCATGTTTTTCGATAATTAAACCCCAACAGAAGTGTCTGCCTTTTTGTAATTAATTTTTATTATATGAAATTAAGACGCTGTTAAAATGGCAGCGTGAATCAAACACTACCTGCTCAGCTATCCATTCGATACTATAGCCCAAAAGTTCAAGGTGCATCAAACACTTCATGAAACACGTGTTACTAGCTCTCCGACTATATTCACATGGGAATAAGAAAGCATAAAGTGTCTAAATATGGAATTAGCTGGAGTATTGAAATCGTTCATCTGGAAATTAATTCACAACAATCTCACCGGAACCACCTTGAGAGTCCCGTCAGTACTTCTAACACAAATTAGATGATTGTGAACTTCGCTAACAGCTGGGGTGAGTTCGAGAACGTCACACTGCTTGAAATTTTGCACTTGATTGGTGGGGGTAAAGGGCGATCGTAGTGCGACGCTCCATCGAATGAGTTCTCGAACGGATTTACCTTTTTGTGGTTGTTAACTATAACCTTACTTTTTTAAATATTATTGTTCAACTTTTAAGTTGTTTGATTTTAAATGTAGATTAGATAATATGGATAAAAAATGTGTGGCATTGATTGCGCTTACATTGAGAAAACAGTTGCTTGAAGTGATAGGTACATTCCGACTCAGATAGCCAGTCGGAAAATGAAATAAAAATCTCTTCAATATCCCAAATTGAGTCAAAGCTGCAACCGCGAAAAA
>CAJUYI010008232.1:0-11186 GCA_910591695.1 Galerucella pusilla
CACCACGAAATAAAATCACTTGAAACGGATAGAACTTATTCGCAAACACTATGAATATCGACTGAACCTTATACGATATGAACAACATAACATTCACCCTCATAACAAACAAGCTGAAGCAGGTATTTTTGAAAACTGCTATTTGGGTTTCGGGGCATAGTATATAATGGTAAGGGCTCCGAAACCCAAAAGACGGGCGTCATTTTTTCTTGTTTTTAGGTGATATAATGCAAAAAATACAAAGACAGGTCATTATTATGTAATATTTATTAACCGAATCGAATCAATAATTTTGCTTGGCCTGTATAAACTTTTTTTCAATCTCCATTTGGGCGATTAACGTGTTAATTGATCGCTGATCTTGGAACCCATAGCAAGGTGGCGATGTTGTCCTTACTCAATTAAAATAGTCAATTCAGGGACAATGGAGCTAAAGGGTAAATTTAAAATGGTCAGATACCGTTGATAGGGAAATGGTTATAATTTGTTTGTAGAAAATGATCCCACTTAATTAGATAAAAATGTAGTTGCGTTTTGTATGAATTGTCTTGTAGATTTGGTTTATATTAAAAAAAATCATTTGAAATTGCATTTTTGAGAGAATTTGTTATTTCGCTACGTACCTCGCTCCTCTCGGCACGTAGTGGATGAAATGGGAGGTTTTTTTGATGGAATTTATTGTATTTCGTTTTAGTAATGTGGTCAAAGGGCTAAAGTAAAATAATGACTAATAAGATATTCATTAATGTAATGATCATAATATTATGAAAAAATGCTGCGAATATTTATAAGGTGTAAAGAATTCTGGTGGAAAATATCAAAGATTGGGAATAAAATAGGTAGGGAAATGTGGTGGCGAAGGTTTATTCAATATTATATGTAAGTGATTTCGATTTTTAATTTTTTTTCGAACTACAAATAATTCAAATAAAAAGAGAAAACAAGTATAAAATAAACAATAACAAATAAAAAAAAGAATAATAAATAATATGTGATATTAAATAATTAAAATGAAGAACCCTCAGCTATGGTTGCCTGTCGCACAGTCCACCGTCAACGACTGACGGTTTGTCAGTGACGGTCATAGGGGGGCCACGGGGACCATGGTCCCCTCTAGCTCAGAAATTTTCCTTTATTCTGTTTATTTTGGTTTTTCATTATTTTGGGAATGTTGTTTTTGTTTATTATGTTGAGGATTTCTTTTGTTTTATATTTATTATGAATAAAGTTAACAAAACTATAGTCTGTTTCTTATTGTCTGACAGCACGCGAAAAGGTCACAGCTGCATAGCAGCATATATGTTTTTATTTGTGAAATGCTGGTACCCACTTCGTAACCAAACTACATATATTTTTTAAGACCGACCAGAAAATAACGTTTTGCCGATCAAGACCGAAAAATGGACGTCAGGGACCGGAAAAAGCTTTTTTTTAAGACCGACCAGAAAATATACACATTCTATGCCATTTTTCGTCCAGAAAATATACACATTCTATGCCATTTTTCGTCCAGAAAATAACGTTTTGCCGATCAAGACCGGAAAATGGACGCCAGGGACCGGAAAAAACTTTTGCCGGTCCCTGACGTCCATTACGTCTGACGTCTCGACCTAAAAAACACTACTTTCCGGTCTTGTAACGTAAATTACTATTTCCTCGTTTTGTGCCTCAATGTCTCATTTTAACTGTTTAGGTACTGCTTACTTTTGGCCCACTTTACGATTTGGTCCATGCCCCCCCCTATTAAAGTGTATATGACCGCCACTGCAGCTTGTGTGGATGGGATTAAAATAGCTTGATTGATAAAAATTGAGCATTAAACAACTACATTTAAGTTATCGTTACGTTATCTAACTTTCTAAATAAATGCACAACATGGAGATTTATGCCTTTCATCTCATCTCGGTTGATGTAACAACCAGTCGTTTTACATGACAAAAAAATCAAATACAATGTAGTCAAGTATGTGTAATAAGATGTTCACAGTATATACCGCAAAAACAAACTTGATTAGAAACATGTTAATTTTGAACCTTGTTTTTTACGGTGACAATAATGACATAGCTTTGCAAATACAACTGGTTTGATTTTGGACATTTTGTGGCGAAAAATGATTCCATAGAGGTCCAATTCTAAGCTATCATGGGATTGCTCTGGTACCTCAAGGAGATCAATGAAAGGTTATGGTAGACTGAGTATTATACCAGGGCACGAGGGTCATATGGGCAGCGAATTGGCTTATGGAGCGGCACAAGGCTCATCAATACACATCACAAAAATTATTCAGGCAATGCCAAACACCAACAGAATTGAAGGACAATTAATAATACGCCTCTGTACAGACCATTTATATGTCTTGCAAGAGCTGTAGTGGGAGGTAACATTGAAAATGAGTTTGTGCGCATGGGGGCGGGCTCGCCATCACGTTTGGTGCTTGCAGTAGGTAGGTTAACAGGACTCTGTAAGCTTAACAGGCACGAAAAGCTGATGGGCAGGGACGTATATAAGGGGGGGGGTTTTGGGGGTTCAAACCCCCCCCCCCAAAGAAAATACAATAGTTTTTTATTAGCATACTGCCGCAATATTTGAATTACATTTAATACGAATTACGAAATACAAATAATATATTTTTCATCAATATTGGATCTGAAGCTTTAAGAAACTGAATTTCTAAGTACTTATAGTAGTTGCGCCTACCAAGTGTGAAAAAAGTTATAAGTTCAGTTGATATAAGTGTTCCAAGAGTAACTGGAAAACAAATCAACCGCAGTAAGGTACCAGGGGACACAGCTGAAGTTTACTATCGGCGGAACATATTTTACCCATTTATCGAACATGTAGTCAACGAAATTGAAGCTCGTTTTAAGCCCCACGAAGAGAAAATTTCAGAATTCAGTTTATTTTACCTGACCGGACCCAAAATAGTGTCAAAGCAAAGAGATGTATTTAAAGAATGGGGGAAATATTTCTTAGTGAAGCTGAAAAGAAAGTTGTGGTAAGCGAGTATGAGCTTTGGCACAACCACTGGTGCAATCAAGAAAAGCTCATCAAGATAACAAAAAATAAATATTATCAAAATAAAATTGAACATAACAAAAATAACAGCAAATGTATGTGGGATACAATAAATGAAGTTTTAACAAAGCCAGATCAAATTAAAATAAAAAAAATAAAAAATAAACAAAATGACCTTATAAATTCAGAGTTTGAAATATCACAACACTTTAATGAATTTTTCGTTAATATTGGCAAAGACTTATCTAATAAAATAATGAAAAATTCGAAATTTCAAAGTCCTAAGCCGGTAAATACTCACTCGATGTTTCTAGCTCCCACTGATCCTATAGAAATAATAAACATAATTTCTCAGCTAAAGAATAATAAATCGCCAGGATTCGACGGTATAAAAGCAGAAACTCTAAAATTAGTATCAAAATACATAGCAGAACCTTTATCTTACATAAATAATAGAATTTTTCAATGTGGGAAAATTCCTTCAGCACTGAAACTCTCTATTGTAACGCCTATATTTAAAAATGGGGACAGAACTGAGATGAATAATTATAGGCCAATAGCATTAATTACCAGTTTGGCAAAAGTTACCGAGATGCTTATAAAAATAAGATTAATTAAATTTATTGACAAACATAACATCCTATCTAAACAACAATTCGGCTTTAGACAAAAAATGTCAACACAAGATGCTATATTAGACTTAACTAACAATATATATGAAGCAATAGATAAAGGGAAACCATCCATGGGAGTATTTATTGACCTAACGAAGGCATTTGACACTGTAAATCACTCTCTGTTATTAGAAACAATGGAAAATATGGGCGTACGAGGTACCGCACATGATTTGTTTGGAAGCTATTTACAAAATCGGAAACAAAGAGTAAGAGTAAACAATTATGAAAGTGAAGAGCAAACAGTTATTTGTGGAGTTCCTCAAGGAACAGTGCTGGGACCTTTGTTGTTTATCATATACCTAAATAATCTGTTTTTATTAGAAGAAAAAAATAAAATAATAAGTTTTGCTGATGACACTGTCATATTTTATAGCGATGATAACTGGTTCAAATTAAAAACTAAGGTTGAAAAACATTTAGAAAAAATTAAGGGATGGTTTGACGACAGACTCCTATCCATAAACTTCGAGAAAACATTTTACATACCTTTTAGCTCCCAAGAAATTTCTCTCCCAACTTTCGACCTAATTATTCAAAATAACATAAAAATTATTCCAACCAGAAAAATTAAATATCTAGGGATAATTATTGATAGTAGTCTGAAATGGAATGCTCATATTGATTATTTATTGAAAAAACTTAGAACAATACTTTATAGATTTAGACAGTTTTCAGATATTCTTGATTTAAAGCAAAACATTATAGTATACAAAAGTCTGGTAGAGTCTCACCTAAGATACGGAATCATAGGTTGGGGTGGCGTATGTAGAAGTTACTTGAACCCCCTTGAGGTTCTTCAACGAAGGTTTTTAAAAATAATTCTCGGTAGAAACAGAATGTATTCTAGTGATCAATTATATAAAGAATCAGAAGTTTTTGATTGTCGTCAACTATTTTTCTTTCAGATATGTAAATACCAATTTTCAAACCGTACATTACTTTCAACTGGCAATCATTCATATATTACGAGACAGCAGAGTATCTATATTATACCTTTAATGTTAAAATCTGTGGGTCAAAGAGGTTTTGCTTACCTTGGACCAAAAGTTTTGAATTTCTTTCTTCAACAACAAAGTTGCGAAATAAATGACAAAAATATCAAAAAAGAGCTCGGAAAGTTACTTACAAAATTATCAAGGCAAAAAATACAAAATTTACTGGGTTAATATATGATGTAAAGGTATTAGGTGAAGTTGATTCATATCCGTATAATTTTAATTATGTTTCCATAGAAAACAATAACTTGTAATTATATATATTTTTTATATCTATTTTATTGTACTTACATACAGGTAATTTACCTCGTAAGTTATTCTTTTTTATTCACTAGGTACATCATGCATCATTTTCTGACTGTATTTTATATCAAATGGTGAATAAAAATTATTATTATTATTAATTATTATTGCCTTAGAAGCTATGGATCGATGGGATGAACTTTTTTTCCCAACGATTAAGAAGCTTCTTCAAATCTTGGCAACACTTCCAGTTTCAACTGCCACGCCTGAACGTAGTTTTTTCACACTTAAACGGCTGAAAACGTATTCAATGAACAAAATGGGAGACGAACGGCTTACAGGATTAGCGCTTATGAGTATTCATCGGGATGTGGCAATAGAAACAGATTCCTCAACAATTGTGAATAACTTAGCTGAAAGAAGAAAGAGGTTAAATTTACTTTTGTGAGATTAGTGCGGCGAAGAACTTAGAAGACTGGCGACTCGGAACAGTGTAACACTGGAGTGGGTACCAGGTCACAAAGGAATCGCTGGCAATGAAAAAGCTGACGAATTTGCAAGAGCAGGATCGTCAACACTGATGAACGGACCCGAACCATCTGTGGGCATCCCCAGATGCTCCACTAGGTCATGGTTAAAAGGGTGGATAAACGAACAACACAAAAAACACTGGAAGAATACACCCAGGCAAACACACGGGAAGAAATTCATGAAAGAACCATCAGAAAAAGTAGCAAAAGAACTGCTCCTTGAGCAGGAACAAACTGCGCACTATAACGGGGCTCCTTACGGAACACTTTTCCACAAAGGAGCACCTGAACAAAATAGGCCTGTATAACGGAGACCTCACATACAGTAGATGCAAAAAGGACACCACAACAGCTCTGCACATATTATGCAACTGTGAGACGCTGGACCACATGAGGCAAAAACTATATGGAAGACCCCAAATGGCTCCAGAAGATTTCTACAACCAACCAGCAAAGAACCTGTATGAGCTAATACACGGAACGGATTGGCTGAACAGGCTGTAGTCAGAACATTAGGAGAATCCACAATACGCCCAAGAGACTGAGGTGGTGCCGGCGAAGAGACGGCTCCTTTAAAAATATATATATATACATGATTATAACCCTTTCAGCAGAAGGGAGCGGAACGGAAAACGATGTTAAAAAATACTTTTAGATGTAGCCAAGTCGAACAAAGAATTAAAAAAAAAAAACATTATTTCTTTCACTTGAAAAATTGCTTTAATGCGTGGCACTCGATTTTTTTGCCTTTGGCGGCGCCTTCAATAAAGCTTTCTCCTTCTGAACCTATCAGATGAAAAAAACCAAAACCCACCCCCCATGAAAAAGCTATAGCTACGTGACTGCTGATGGGGTTGATAGATGATGCCATGCTCAGATACTGTCACCTTGAGGAGGAAACTGCAGAGCACATTCTATGCCAGTGCTATTGCCTAGGTACTTAATAATTGCCGGGCTGGTGAATGTAATCTAGAGTGGACCAAATAGATATAAAAAGGTCGCAAAGAAATATTATATTATATTCAGATGAACTATTCGGATTCAAATGGTATTTCATGGTTACCAATATCAACATACAAAATGGCTTTCAACTTAGATTATGATGACACTGATTTGAATACTTTGTGAATAGAGTCGAAATAAAAAGGAAAGAAATATACAATTTACTTGAATAATATTTGCTTCGTTCCAATTTTGTTTTCCTTCATGTCTCCGTTTTATCAACGTTAGAAGGCGATGACGCAAATTTTTGTTTGCCTATAAAACTAAACTACGTTGTATTTGTGTCACGTACTTTCTGCTTTTCGAAAGTAACAAACTTTTACCCGAAGGCATTGCAGTATTTTTCGGTATTGATAAAAGTGTCTTGAATGTTCAACTTTAGCCATTACGTTGTGATTGTATTGAAGTCACTTATACGGTAGTTGGGGCATTAGACATATTTGAATTAGTTTTGTTAGACAATGACAATGACCCGAAGTACACTATCACAGTTCGTACTCGCTGAATCGAATTTGTATTCCGAAGTTATTTAAGCTTCTATTACGATATTCGTAGCAGTTCGTAGATTGATTGCTCGTCAAAAGTTGGAACTACAAAACTTGTATGTGCAAATATCTATGGATTATTTAAAAAAAAACTACCTAACATATTCAATAAATATGTTGCATAATTGCAATTAGGTACAAGCGACATCTCAATTATTTTATTGATTTATTATCTATCATTAGAAGCTTGTGTAATAAATTTGCAATTGCAAGATACATGATACGGGGTGGACAACTTAAAGGCTCAATTCACTGTTTGGACCCTTACTTTGTGAAATCTACTCATATTACCCTTATACAGGGTGTTTTCAAATGACACTCACAACGTTTGCATGTAGATTCCTCTCGTTCAATTGGACGAAATGATATAAGGATTAAGTGGTCCAGAAATACAGGGTCCGAAATACAGGGTGTTGAAGTTATGAAAAATTAAATGTTTTAATTACTTTCCCCCTCCCATTTTTTACGCCACTGACTTTTGAAGCAATTTTTATTCAATTTTGTATTCCTCAATGGCTATCACGTGAAAAACGAATCACCTTTACATATCAAAAAATCTGTAGTTTTCAAGATATTTAATGATTTCATGACAATACCGTATGTTAGGGGTTTGTCAGAAAGAATTAAGAAAATTGGTAATCAATTTAATATTCGAACCAGCTTTAAATCTAACAATACTTTGAGATCTATCTTAACAAAAACGAAACCCAAAAATGAAGAACAATCTTCAAAAAATTGCATTTATCAGATATCTTGTGAATGCGACAAATTCTATTTAGGTGAAACATCTAGACCATTGAAAGTCCGAATAAGTGAACATAAGAAATACATCAAAGATAGGGAGTTCTTTAAGTCAGGTATTTGTAAACATGCTTGGGAAGGGGGGCATAAAATTGAATGGGATTCGACAAAAATAATATTGAAAGAGCCCAATAATAAAAGACGAAAAATCAAAGAAAGTGCTTTAATACAACTAAATGCAGATAAATGTGTAGCTAGTATTTCAGCCGAATGTAGTCAAATTTGGTTACCAATGTTAGAAAGAGAAATTTCCAATAATCAATTACCTGCGTTATCAGGATAGCATCATAAGTTTTTATCCAGGTTTTCTTATGATTTATCATTGGAATAGTTGTTAATCGATACACACTTCAATACACAAAATCACCAAACTGAGTTATACATGTTTTAAAAACAAAAATGATCATACACAAAAAAGTAACAACAAACGCGTTTTATTAACAACATTTCCAAAATAAGCTAAAAAAAGCGCTATTCCAATAAAAACCGTTCCTGGAACGTGCACTTCACTGGATTCCATTTCTAGTAGACTATCATATCGTTAGAATGTCATAAAATGAAATATTTTATTTCACATTTTACCAGAGGTGTGATCTACTATGAATGGACCTTAATAAAATTTGACAACAAAGTTTTGTAGTCTTAAACTTCAAAATATTTTTGATTGTCTAGTTGTCACATTTTTTCGTTGTGTCAGATATGGACCAAAAATTATTTTATTAATTTTATTACTAGTTAATCTTGACAACCGTAGCTGGAACGCTACCGAAACGTCGAAATAAAAATTAAAAAACAATATTGTGGTTTGATTCCCAAAAGAATAAGAGAAAAAAGAATAAGTAATGCTACAAGGAACTTACAGAAGATATTTAATTTTTCATAACTTTAACACCCTGTATTTCGTAAAGTAAATATGCTGGACCCCTTAATCCTTATATCATTTCGTCCAATTGTACGAGAGGAATCTACATGCAAACGTTGTGAGTGTCATTTGAAAACACCCTGTAGATGTTCCTAAACAGCTCCTGAACTGTTCCTAATCAATTCCACTAAATAATAAGTAAATTATGGAAATATATTAATAATAATTTCTATATCATCGTCAGAATGAGAGAAGTTACATTTGATATGATGCCTACCTGATGCTTAATATTTTGTCTTGACCAAATAGTGACCTATCTTGTGATTGTCTTGATATATTTGAATAGAAAGAGGAAGATCAGATATGATATTACAAATATTATGCCATATGGGTATATCTTGTATATATTTTTCCCATTTAAGATCAGTATAACTATATCTGCTGATCTTAACAATTGTTTATAAGTTTATAAGTGGAGAGCTCCCTAGATGTATCTGTTCATTGATGACTTCATATTGTGGGTCTCTTAAGTGTCTCCTAATTTCTAATTCTCCAAGGAAATCTAGTTCTTGCTTCTTATCACAAATATGTAGTACTTCTAGTACTGATTTAGGTGTTAATGAAAGTTTGGTGCCAAGTAGATGTTTTTGCATAATAGAATTTATTTGAATGTTCATAAGTGTTCATTATGTCTAATTTTAAAATTTGACCAATATAGACAGCATAACATTCTGTATATTCAAGTTTATACAGGGTGTTTTTAAATGACACTTACAACGTTTTCATGTAGATACCTCTCGTATAATTGGACAAAATGATATAAGGATTGAGGGGTCCAGTTTATTTACTTTTCTTTATCCGGTGGTGTACATTTGGAAGATTATGTAGATTATGTCACTCTTACCCTCCCAGCATTTGCAGCCTTGATGAAAATATTAAATATCTTGAAAGCTACAAATTTTTGGATATGTGAAGCTTATGCGTTATGCGGAATACAAAATAAAATAAAAATAGCTTCAAATACCATTGGCGTAAAAAATGTGAGGGGAAAGGTGACATATTCTTCCAAATATACACCACTGGATCGATAATTGAAAGATGTTTTTCCACTAAAACATGCCTTTTTACATTTAAAAACAACCAGCTAAATATCAATTCAATTTATTCATTCATTTCAATGTTATCAAATAAAAACATTTAATTTTTCATAACTTTAACACCTCGTACTTCGAAAAGTAAGTGAGCTGGACCTCTCAGTTCTTACATCATTTTGTCCAATTTCACGAGAGGTATCCACATGCAAGTGTCATTTGAAAACACCCTGTATATCCCAGATATTTTAAATGGGAATATTTTAAAATTAACAATCTAATTTTTATAAACGTTCCCTTTTACTCTGAATATCTCGTATTTACTGAATATTCAATTTATCACATTTCAAAGTAACTTTAATCTCAAAAATCATGCAAAGCGATACTGTGGTGACTGCACTTGTCAAACAATCCATTTATTATACAAAGGCTGTCTCTTTAGGCGGAAGTTCTTGTTTATCACAACCATAATCGTTTAATCGATTGAGAGCATTACGTCAGCTGACGTCACGGCTGGAGCTACGTCATCGATCAGTTTATGAAGCTCGTGGGAGAGGAGTTCCTCTCATTTGTTGTTTCGAAATACGTGCGATTCTAAATATATCATTGATATTTTTATGGAACGCTCCGTTTAATTCCTTTGTATATACTCCATTTCATGATATTTCGTTTTGACTTGCTGATTCAAGACCAAAACCCGCAGCAGGTAGTCGTTAAGCCGTACAGTATCGTACTTATTTCTTCGAAAAGCGAAAATATAATGGCTAACAGTATGATTAATTTACAACTGAAATGTTTGGATGATAAAATTATATTTTTTGGTCACACTTTAGACCTTCTAGCAACCTTCGCCGATCCCCATCCACCAAGTTCTTTTAGGTCTAATAAATCTTCAGCATTAAGAAAATTTTTAATTCTTCCGCATCTTCCGTTTTCGGCTCTGTTGACGCGTCTAAACAAGGCCGTGAAAAAGCCCGTATAGACACTCCGCATTCCTTACCGTGTCCCCAGTCACTAGGCGTTTTCAAGACTTTCAAACTGCCGCGTTTAAACAGTCCCTATAGACTGGGCCTTATCCACCTCTTTGTCATATTTACAGTACCTTTATCCTCCTGTACAATCTACACCAGCTGTATCAGTTTACAATCTTCAAAACGGGAAACACATACTTCTCGATATTAATTAAGCAGATAATTGGAAAACCGAGTTTACTTAATACCCAAGTATCTATTAAAACATCATAAGCATAACTGCATGCTATGAAATTTAACCCTTGGACTTCCTCACACATCCCCATTTATAACATGTGCAAGGTTTTATCAATGCCATTCTCGTTTCCTCATCACCTATATTGTCTCTCGCCTCTTTATACCAAAACGATAGAAAGAGACCGCAACATCAAATACACATACAATATTCACCAGT
>CAJUYI010008233.1:0-11183 GCA_910591695.1 Galerucella pusilla
ATTGTTAACAATGATCACGAAATAAAATCGCGAGGACTATGATCCATGTCCACAGTGGAAAAATTACACTTTTCCGTCAGTATGGCAGACCTAAAGCGGCGCTATAATGGTGGCATGACTTTGGTGACCTCCTTGAGGACATAAAACAATAATTAAAGTGGGAACTATGACCCAGGAGCATGAATATTTATTGCACTTTTGAAAATTTACCCTCTCTGCTAAAACCTACAATTTGGGAATTAAAAGCGGTGAATAACGTTGTCTATCAGCTCGCAAAGACTATGATACATGCAAAAACTCTCGGATCCAGATCTATTGTATAGTTTCCAATGAATTTTAATATTTTTGTACAGAAAAAACCAGGTAGGTGCTTTGAAATTGGCCGCAGCAACTGATAACTTTCGTGATAACGAAAACAATCAAAAGGTGGCGCTATGTGTGTAAATATCTGATTTTATCCATCAATATTATTCGAATGTAAAATCAGTTCATTGTAGTATAGTATAGGGACATAAGGAGTTTAACAAGTGTCGAGCTCGGAAGAAACACAAATGTAATACAGTAATTTGCTAGTTTTACAAATTTGGTGTTTTTATACAATTTTACTCTATTCAAATTACTACTTTGCAACTTATACGTATGTTATTTCTGCAATCTGTGTTGACGAAACTAATATAGAAAAACTTTTTTTTTGTATTTGTGGGTTGGAAATAATATCCACTTTTCTGTTCTAGGTAAATGAAAGATAAAACCAGATATGACACACGCAACACAACTTGCAGCTCATCCACAACCTCCACAACATCCCAGCATGCAGAAGAATCCCAACCGTGAGTTTTCAATATTTTCTTAAACAAAAAAATGTTTTTCACTACAAAGTACTTATTACTTCATAAAAATCGGAAACAACAATTACTACAACGTTTTGAAATAATTTAATAATAATAATAATTATTATTATTATTAAAATAATTTCACAATCTTCAAATGGATAGTAATAGAAGATTGATATTTTTCGGTATAATTTATGACTGATTGGGTGGACTTAACTATTATGAATTGTAATGTCTGTATGTAATGGTTTGTGAAAGATAGAAAAGTCATGTTTATTATTTTTATTTGAAATTGTAAGATCTAGAAAGTTTATGTACTTATTTTGTTCAATTTCTACTGTTAATTTGATATTTTTATGTATTGAGTTAATATGATTCACAATCTGCACTCACATTAACTCAATACATATGCAAAGTTCGTATAATATGTACACAATCACACATGTTCTTGTTAATAGAGCTTTAGGCACCGGTAATCGATATTCTGTTGGATAAGGTTAGCTACCAGTTTCCCTCAACAGAAGATTTTCAAATTTCACTGGTTAAAACATACATTTCAATGTCAAAATCAAATATTTGTAGAATCCATTTCAAATCGATTGCACCCTAAAACATAATTTTCCGTGGTCCTGCTTTGGTTTGAAATTTAGTGGTTTATTATAATAACCTAATAACATTTTTTAGAATTAAAAATTTATTCATTTAAATCATCATTTTATACAGGTGTAATAAAATCTAACAACGTTTGTGGGCCAACAATTTACGTATTCATTTCATTTTGACTTTAATCAATATATATTGCAAAAACATTATCATCATATATTTTTAAAAATGAGTTCATTCAACACTTCCTATTTTACAGATTAAAAAGTTCAATGAACCACAACCCAAGATAGCAAGTCTTATTACATAGTTTCAATATAAATCTAACAACATTTTATATTAATTGGCGTAATATTTATAAAACACACAAGTTTAAGGTCAATGCTAATAATTAATCATGACAAAATTTGGTAAATTGGTTTTTTCCAATGCCAAAAAGCGACTTAATATAAAAATTATTTTGATAAAGAAATTTTTTTAAACGTCATAGTTTTTGTCACGGTTCAAAATAAGTAAAAGTTATCTCATATGTTACAAGGACAATCACTTGGTGAAGGATTCCGCGAATCAAGTTGAATTGTTTTAATGACATTGAAGATTGGAGTAGAAGTATCTACAAACCGATAAAAAATGGAGAAAATTGTTACTGTTTGCAATATTTGAAACTATTTATTCTAATGTTAATCATTGACATTTTTTACTTTTAATTATGATAAATTTATTTTTAATAGTTTCAATAATGAACCTTTCAAGATCCGATAATTTATTGCTAAGCAAAACATAAAATTAGCACAACATTTGACAACTCGTAAATTGAGAGATTAAGGCTCACAAATAATTGAAAAGTAATAAAATTTATTACATAATTGTAATACTGGAAAGTAAAGGCTTTTTATGCGAGTATGAAATAGGATACTGAATGTCATTTCGAAATCATAAATACTTTTATCAACTTTATATCAATCTGATTACAGTTCCACCGGCAAAATTATGAATTTAAAATCAAAATTGCGCCTTCACGCAAAAGCGGCGAAATTATTCACTAATAATATATGCTTTTCGGCGCCCAACGGCGGACAGCTCATTTTTGTAAGAATTCCGTTAGCAATTTGGTTTAAATTTTTTTTATTTCAAGGGAAAGGGTAAATGCAATGTTTATATTTCCTTCCCCTTCCTCAAATTCACAATGTAAGGATATCATAAATAAATTTGTTTATAATTCCATTTATTTTCTGGGGTTTGTGAATCTGATAGTAAATGGAACTCGCGACTTGGACGGAATTCTTGAAAAAATAGACATTAGTCCACTGTTGGACTTTCTTTTGAGCAAAAACTACACTATTCTCGAAATATACACTCAAGTGAATCCTGAAAATTGTTTGGAAAAAAATATTCACAAAAAGAATAATCACAAGGGGAATTTGGTTTCTTCTGACTGTTTATGGATCTCCAAAAAATTTGATAGTTATTCAACCTTTGTCAAAATACACCAAACAATAAGCAAGTACATCTATCCTGTTTAGTATACAATCAAGCTCATACATGGCTGGGCAATCAACAACCCAGAAGACTAAAGTTAGAAATTTATAGAACCGATTCAAACGATACTCCCATCCGCTTCAGAAAAACTTCTCGACACTATTTTTCACAGTTGCAGAAGTAGAAAAGTGGAGTTACTGTGTATTCCAGAGTGTACCAATTACCAAGGTAAGCCTTGCTCAAATGTCCAATTGAATACAACAAAGGGAGATTCATGTGATTTTGATGAAGAGATAACTGATTCATCTTAATTTGAACAATTTTTGAACATCTATAGCAAAACAAAGAAGATGAAGAAATCTAAGAAAAAATAACTGTTGAAGTTGACTTTGAAGATTATGAATCAGATTAAAATATCAAAAGAAATCAGAGCTACGGCTAAAATCAAAAATTAATGTCAATATCAATAACCATCAAATTCTTTTTTCCGGGACCACTATTTTTATGACAAATTTGACCGTACTAATGTATGACAGAATTCGTCTAACTCCATTGAGGGGTACCTGCTAAAAATTAAGATTCGTTTTCTTCCGTTGAGTCTATATAATACAAATAATTTATTCGTTTTCAGATATCCTACACTTTTTTTAATTACAAACAAATTACTAAACGAAAAACCAGTTTGGCAGGCCGTTAACAATTTTATTAACGGTGTAGTTTCGGGCAGTTTTAGAGTCTCTTCATTACTATTTATTTCTCTCCAAAATGTTGGTTCATATACAAAACTGAAAATATAGTAGTTATTAATGAAAAATGATATTTATGGAGTATAAAGTGGAAGGATTGCACATGAAAAGAATCTACATATTTGGTTAATACAGATCCACCTGCCATTGCCATTCAAGTTTTTGAGGAATATGTAACAATTTGTGTTCTTGAATATGCTTAAAAAGCACAAATGGCGAAGTATTTAAATAATCCAAACGTTGAATTTTTAAGTCGACATGAAAACCTTTTGAGAATAAAAATATTGAAAATAATTGATTTCCAATCAACTATCAACATTGATAAAAATATCATATATTTTTGTTAAGCTTAAAACCTCATTAAAGAAATATTCTGTAATATTTCACTGTGAATACTTTACTATTCTCGCGGAATTCGTGATCATCTCGACCCAGCTCGTATGAAGACAAAGTCGGAACAATTTAAAAATTGGCCGACAATAGTGACGTGATCATCGAAGAATCTCCGTTTTAACGTTCTTTAAAACATTCCTTTTTGTTGATACTCGAGATTGCAATCGCAACGGCTGGCGCTGGCAGGTTAATGTTAATACTTATTGTGTCACCACGTGGATTGTGTCTTTTTGTAAGAGGCATGCTGCGAAAGCGTAGAAATTGAATCCAAACGTGCCCCCTTGATTTTTACTTGGATTCTTCAGATTATGTTTATATAATGTAACCCATTGTTATTCCACTAAAGTAAAATATCTACAATAAACTTTTAATTGTGGTTAAACAGCTAATATAGGTGAAATTCTGTAAGCAAATGTTAAATTTTAACGCACAGTTAAAAAAAAGACAATCTTCTAACCCATTTTTGCTAGTCTGTATGCATATTAAGTTTCAAAGTATTAACGGAAAACTCTTTATTGGATACCATACATGTTAAAATTTGAATCACAATCTTGACCATGTATAGATTAAAACATTTATAATAGCGTAAACTTTGTCAAATTTAACGGCGTACCGTTAATTTTTAACCACTTCTTATAGAATTGACCCTATATCGTATTCACCAATTTTTTAACCAGAGAATTAGTGCTTAAACAAGAAATTAACTTAATCGGCCAAATTTGAGCGGTTTTAAAGATTATCGCCGTTTTTTCTGACAGAAGTGAACATAACAATCAAACAATATAACCTATAAATGTTTCTTTGGAACATGGAAAATATAGAAGATCGAATGTATGACGATGATTTGGACGGTATGGACATTATTGCAGATGACTTTCCTAGAACTCACTGAGAAAGAACTAATTGTTTTGAAACAATGGATAAATACAACTTTTTTAAAAGATTTAAGTTACATCCTCAATCAATCTGCTAGCAACGTGGCACTTCAGCACGCGTGCTACAAAACGGATACCCATCCTCAATCCTGTCAATTCAGTCTGCCTGATTGTTATCGCACATGCGCATTTTCATTGTTATTTTAAAGTAACGAGGTAATTAAAAAGTTCAACCTGTTATTATTCTATAGGTACTATACTACTTATCAAAGACAACAAATTAATATAATTACGATATTAGAAAATAGTCTATGTTTGTTTACAAAAATAATAGAATAAAATAGGGTTAGGGTACCTAAATTATTTTTTCCATGATTAAATGCGCATGACACAATTCGGCACGCATGTCAGCACGAAATTGAATTGAGGATACTTACGTTTAAACGTCATTGTCCCAGCACGCGTGCCGAAGTGCCACTTCGCCGCTAAATTGATTGGGGATGGGCCTTTAGACTGACCAAGCCTACAGTAGCTGAAGTGCTGGAGGAAATCGAGGATCAGCTTAGCTATGATAATTTTGTAGGGGGTCGACTCCACGTTCACAAGAAAAATAAGAACGGACAAAATATAAAAAAAGACTAATAAAGTATTAGCTTTGAACGTAAAATCCTTGTAGAAACCACTATGAAAACTGGGGTTAAGGTTGAATCGGTCTTTAAAAATGTTAAGTGTTGCCAATACAAACTAAAACATTCGTATTTTGGGTGGTGACAGGGAGAAAATATCCATGCTGCCAAGCTGTGATTCAAAGTTAACCCTGATTGCTTAATTTTACCAATCAACAATTTCGTGAATAGCAATTTGGCTTAATCATGATTTAATCACAATTACTTAATCATGATTAGAGTGGAAGATGGTGAATCCGGCCATAAAACACTCAGTATTTTCACCGTGCACTAATAGTTAGTGTACGGTGGTATTATCAATAAACAAAACAAAAAGTTGACCTAGTAGAAAGTATTTTTTATACCGAGTGTCTAATTAAGAGAGGTGAAATTTGTTTTCGCAGCACTTGGTGTTACAAATGTTGAATGTACTCCATTTCACGAGCAATTTTTTGAACAATGACTGAACTGAAACCCGTTGCCAATACGACAAGCTCCTGAACTTTTCTAAAGTCATTCAATGGTTGATAGCTTACAGTATTTTTTTCTCATGAAATGAATAACATAACTATAACTTCTCGTATTTGACCATTGCAAATTTTGCCTATGAGATTTGATTGACATTCCGTTCTGTATATGTAGCGTAGGGAGGGTGAGTGTGTAGGCTCACAGTACTTAGGCCACATGTGACCCATTGTACCTACATCCTTCCGAGGAGTTGTCCTCCTAGGTTATTGTCCATCCTGTCCTCAGGAAAGTGGACAGGTCACTAGGAGACATCTCCTTTATATCGGCAGGTGTAGGCCAATACTCACCAAACACACACTCTCTTATTGACGATAACTCCGGACACTCGCATAAGACATGCCTGACAGTTTCATCTTCCTGTTCCTGTCCTGTATGGAGGTTTTTCCTCAGTTGACAGTGACCAGTCAGAAATCCTACTGTTAAACGCAGGTTTTTCCTGGTCATCGCCATATATTTCTTAGGCGCCAGCTTCCCAGAGCCACCCAGGGTGATCCTGGCAAGACTGCATCCTTTGATTCCATCCCATCTCTTAAGGGATTGAGCATGGGTGTAGCGTTTGGCTAGTTCCGCAAGTGTCGAAGTCGTTAGGCCGTAGGTGTCACTGGGTCCTAGAATTTTTAGTCCAGCGTCTTCCCTGGCTAAAGAATCAGCAATGCGATTTCCTTTACTCCTGTCGTGCCCTTTAACCCACCTCAGGATAATATTGTTATCTGCCGAGGCGTCAGCTAAATCTTGGTGGCACTCTAGTACTAGCCTCGATATAACACGTTGTCTGTTCAAGGCTAATAGGGCTTGTCTACTATCAGTGCAGATTATTATGCTTTTGCCAGAAATTCCTCTTCTGGTTAGTTCTTTTGTGGCAATTGAGATACCAGCCAGTTCTATTTGAACCATGCTGGTATTGTTTCCCATTCCCCACTTAATCTTTAGGCTTAGTGCTCTCGAGTAAACTCCACATCCTGAGCCTTCTTTCATTTTTGAACCATCTGTTGACATTCCGTTATTTTATTAATAATTTTTCCAAGACTGTACGTAGATGTTTACTCGCTGAATTTCTCACAGTAGGTTTGTTCCCGTAGCAAGTTGCTAACATATTGAGTCTACGTAGTATCAGAGTTCAGGCTCTGCTAGAACGATTCTTTGGTACTGCGCAGACTCAATATGTCCATAACAGTTAGGAACTTGCTACGGGAACAAACCTAGTAATAACAACTGTAATAACATAACTTTTGTTTCACTTTATGGATTTACACAAATTTAGTATCATTTGAAAGGGAATTCAATGGCCAATAAAATTTCATATCATTCCATTCCAGCAGTGATTAAACAATGCGATGCTATATTTTTTATTCATTTACTTGAAAGAGGAGAGAAATTAAAAAAGTGATGAAAGATAATTGCCGAAATGCTTTCCATATTTTCTAAGCTGCTATTCGCAACCTATAGAAACACGCAATCAGCTCTCTTTCTCGAAACATACCTATTCCAAACTTATTCTTTCTTTAAAAACTTCATGTAAAGAACGTTTCACAATATCCCGTTGACTTGGCATCTGGCCTTAAGGATCAGAGTCGAATATCCAGTACTATATTTTTTGGGTGGGAGATTTTGTAGGTACTTTTCGACAATTGCATTGTTCAGAATTCGTATATTTACTAGCCAATAGCTTCTTTTGGTGAAGTAGTTAGAATAATAAAAATTGTTACTTAATTTTATTCCAATGTTTTGTTATTCATTAAAATTTAATCCCACTATACCAAACTTTCCTAACTCGTCTATAATTTTAATGATGTTTTATTAATATCTTACGAAATAGCATCATCTGCTAGTATTATCTACATTGAAGCAATCGTGATATTGTGGTGGCGGCAGTTACTTTTCACCTGATTACATGTGGGTAATTATTATTATTTACAGTGTAACCTTTCTCGATAAATGTAGTCAACAGTGATTGTAAAATGAAGACGCCTTGCAAAACTGGGTGTTCATAAGCGTACATTAAAATTATACTAATAGGTTGAATAAAGTAGCAGCTTTCGCGAGCAAATAAATGAGAACAAATTTTAAATTCAATATTCACTTATTAACTGTTTATTTTTCGTGTGACACAAAACTCCGTGAATGATTTAAACTTTCTATTGGTCCGCTTCGATCGGTTTCTAAAGTCAAAAATAAAAAAGTGCTATATGCTTCTTAGGGATTCCTGTACAAAGCTGTCAAAGCGAGTTAACTTTTTTATCAAATAGCGTTGATAAAAAATAATAACAGATTTGGAAAGGTCGAAAATAAGTTCAAATGCACTTTTAATTTTCTTAAATTCACTCTGGTTTAATAAAAAAATGTATAATTATGTTTAAAAAAGTAGTACACCGTTTTCATAACACTTTCGAATACTGAAAACTTCACGTTCAACTTTCAAATTTCCCGAGCTTCTACCCGTCTGGCTATCTCCTACGCGGTTGAAAATGAAGTTCGAGTTTTTTAAACATAACTATCCATTTTTTTAATAAACCATAGCAAAAAAAAGAAAATTAAAATTGCATTTAAAGTTATTTTTCAACGACCTTTTCAAATTTGTTATTATTTTCTATAAACGCTATTTGGTAAAAAGGTTAGCTCGCGTTTGACAGTTTTGTACAGGAATCCCTATATCGCATCTTATATAACAGAGTGTATAGTTCATCCATTATAAAAACCGTTTTCCACGTGACAGAGAGACGTTCTCCTTTGTATGTTATTCGTTTCCTGCTGTCAATCCACTGTCAATCACTATGTTTTGCCGCTTTAAACTCAATAGATATTGAAATTTATTTGTCGAATGTCATTAAAAAACATAAATATATATTTATGGAACATTTTGTAATTATTAACTTCAAACGAAATATAATTAGTTGGATAATTAAATATCAAATTCAAGTCTCAGCTTAACATTAATACCATTTTATAAGTTGTCGAGAGTGCACACTGTTGCCGCGTTTAAAATTTGTTCATCAAGTAAAATTCTTACATTTCTCAGCTGGTTTCTGGAATTTTTGTATTTTATTTAGCTCATTGAATTCTTTTTATTTGTGGGTCATTAAATTACTGTAAAATTGTTGTTATTATAGCAAATATGCCGAAAAAATTAACCAGCCGCTGCAAAAAACTCAATGAATCAATTATTTTGAAAACGAACGTGATAACATTGCTACCTTCAACTTCTGTAAGAAAGGTGAGTTAGCAGATACAAACAGCTACTGAATAAGCAGCAGAACTTAACATAGATAATAATATGAGCTTAAGTCAAATCGTTGAGTGTTTTCACTCAACGGTCAAATGTAGCAGCTGTGAATAGGTTTGTTCCAACGACCACCTTCTGATTAGTACGTGAACGTTCGTGAACGTATTTATGTACGAATCAAACGTTCGAGAACCTGTACGTGAATTAATCGATGAACATAATACCCTATGCATTGTTGGAACGATTCTACGATTCATTTTTAAAGTGCTACCACTTGCAGGAACTTTATTACAACCCTATTAGTTCACGTTTCATTTATGTATGATTTATGTTTATTTACCATTACCTAACCTTTAGGGCGAGTTGTATCAAACACTTTAACTCGGTTTAATGATAACTGATGTTTAGACTGTGGCTGATTGATGTATTTGTTATCAACAATTACATCAGTCTACACATCAGTCATCATTAAACCGAGATTACGTGTTTGATACTGTTTGATACAACTCGCCCTAAAACATCAACTGACAGTTTGGACGAACGGTTCTACATCCAAATCTCTGATGAAAATGATCGCTCGCCGACACGTTCATGAACGTGTCCAGTTTTTGTTGGAACGCATTTTTATCAGTCCGTGGAATTGTCGGAACTTGTTGGAACAGAAATTTTGTTATGCGCATGATCTTGACGTTCACGTACGCATCATTTCGCTTAGTTGGAACAAACCTAATAATATTTCGCTACCCACCTCACCATTTAAAGTTTGCTTGCAAACTAAAACCAATGCTAAAACTAACCTATAACCAAATAAAAAGAAGAATTATTTGATTAACTTCATTCGATATTTATTAGATACTCATACTATTTAAGTGCTTGGCAACATAGTCCAGTTATAACAGAAAACGGTTTTTAAAGTGTATAGGCTATAAGTGAGAACAATTTTAATATTTTAACTTTTAAAAAGCTGTACGGAATACATCGTCATAAATACCCTGATATTATTTACCCGTAGATACACCTGTGGTGGAATTTGCATAAATAAAATCTCTGGTAAGCGCGGCAGAAGGCAACACAACCTCGTGAGAAATCATTTGATAAAAGAAGGAATGAAATAAAAGTGAGGTTAGTGACATCGATGGAGTAATTGCTCGCATTCGCTGAGGTATTAGCGTACTAGATTACAATAGTTATATTGAAACATCATTAAGAACATTTTAATTTTAGTAGATTGGAGTAAGAATTTGAAGTGCACTTTCTATATGTATAGATTTTCAATACTGATTAAACATTATTTTGTAGCGTTAACAGAAAATGGAGGATGCTCATGTTACTGGCTATAAGTTAATTAATTGGGTGAACAGAAATTAAGTCAATGCTGCTCTATACAGTGTAATCCCCAAAGTATGCACCATATGGAAAACTTATAAAAGGTGTACCAACCTTACGACAGTTTTGTTTAGAATGAATTATTCATTAAAATTTATCATTAATTAGGATTTTTTGTTACATACAACGTTTATTGCTTCCACATAATAGGTCAATAATAATAGTTTACAATAAATATTACCAGATAACTCTGTTTTTATAAACTTTGGGTATAGGGAATGCTTGACAAAAATTAATGTTACATAATCGAAGATTCTATTTTTTTGTAAAATACAGGGTGTTCCATTTGAAAGAAGAAAGAAAATGACAGGTTCGAGTTTCCGTTCACCCTGTATATAAGAAAGAATATAATTGAAATTTAATGGAGATATTGCATCATGTTAAGAAACTCTGTTTGGCAAAATACATTTTTTTTCTTCAACGTACAACAAACTACAGAGCGTTGATTCACCTAC
>CAJUYI010008235.1:0-11182 GCA_910591695.1 Galerucella pusilla
ATTTACACATTTTTACAAATATATTGTGGAGTCATTTAGAAACAGTTGGTTTCATTCAAAACCATATGATGAGTAGATTCCACGAAGTGGGGGTATATACAGTTAACTCAATAAAAAGAGTTTTTTAAAATATAAAAATTATTCATTACGTAACTGTTTGAAAAAATTGTTATATATTAGTGAAAGCCATTTTATATATTGTAAATTGTAAGACATTACATTGTACCTGATGATAAAGAACTATGAACTTCAGACTCTTCGTAGTTAAACACTGGCTCTTCAAGGTTTTCTTCATTTTCATTCTCGTAATTATGAACAAATAAAATTGTGTTGTCTTCTTCATCTTGATATATGCCTTCTCCACGAAAACATTGATGATTGCCTGCTTCATTTAATGATTCGAGCAAGACATTGCAATGTCGACAAAAGTATATTTCATTAAAATAAATTAGTTTATAGATTCGAGTTCTAAATTTTAAATGTGGAATATAAAAAAGTCAATGTTTGTACCTTCATCCATACTTATATTACTAATTACTTCTACTAACAGAGATAATAATAATATTCTGATAATATCACTGACCTATAAACAACAAATGGAAGGATAATGCAATTTGTCAGTATTACGCTAAATTGAATTCGCGCATACCACGCATACCATACCATATGACGCATACGCATACCAGCAACATTTCTTGTAATATTTTCACTTTTCGTTTCTCCAACTTTTTCCTTTCAATATTTATTCTGTCTCTGTGTCGTTTTTCTTTATTCTCTTCTTTTATTTCAACATCCCGCTTCCGTTTTCGAAAAAACTTTGTTCGGCTCTCGGCACTTTTTTCGTTTCCTGAACTTACTTCCAAGTCAGGTTTCTACATCAGTATTGTTTTTAATGAAATTCATATTGTCACTTGTATTTATATTTGTAATTAAATAACTATTTGCTTCTGAAGATTCCATTGTAAGCTGGGCGCTGATGGATGGTTTATCTCCTAATAAATTAACCATTTGTTCAAAAAACTGCGCCATTTGGGAATAATTTGTTCTTTTTTTGGGATGTTGCATGTCCCCCATGTTATTTTCCATACAACTAAGCAAACAAAGAACAGCATTGTAGTCCCATGATTCACTTTTTGGAGATTCCAGCTCCTGTATGTTTTCCTTGTTCAAGTATTCATCCGTCCTTAGTTCTCCATTTTTGGCAAAGTTTAATAATGTGGCAAAGTAATAATGCATATTCCGAATTTGTTTCTGTATCCAATAATGTAAGAGAATGTTGTTTTGAGCAGCCCGGTTGTGATTCCATTTTAAATTTTAAAACACATCTAAATAAATGCCTACATAACCTCAATTTTAAAGTTTGTGTTAAAAGCGCAATTTTGAAGCTCATAAAGCACAAACCTTTTTCTGGTGTTAAAGGAGCAAGGGGAAAACGCAACCGTGTTTGACACACTTCACAATATGGAGTTAAGAGCCAACTTACATTTACCAGAAAAGGAAATTGAATACAGAGAAAGTCCTATTGATTATGTATTTGGTAAGTTTTATATTATTTATACCTATTATCCGAAAAAATGAGCTTATTAATCTTTTTCAGATGTACGAGATTTCAATGATGTCCTACAAGAAGGGCGTGCTGTTAGAAATAATTATGTACGTCAAAATTTTGAGGATTGATACAAGAAAATCCTTTACCTACTGAAAAATTTGTTTAATATTAAAACTATGTAGGTGTATGAAAATAAACATTTATTTTTCAAACTAAATGTTTCATCGGTATTAGGTACATGTGTATTTCCTTAAACTAACCATAAAAAACAAAACAAAAAATATAATGAATATACACTTTTTAACCTTTATAAATGTTTTAATATTCCCTCAAAATAATAAGCAAAATTGCTCAAAATAGATAATAATTTTCCTCAAGAAAAACAAAAACAACATTCATGATAAAAACCAAATCATAAGTCAAATTTAAATTCGGGACTTAGGGATTTGAATTTAGCAGCTTCAAATGTAAGTTTAGATTTCTCTAATATCGTTTTTATTATCTATCAATATCGTTTTTACAAAAGGTATCCAATGTTTTATTTAGTTGTAGAGAATTTTCTACACATCATTTGTGTGATTGTTCTGTTAATAATGACAATGGTTTCAATCTAGTTGGTGTTTTTTGTTTAAGTTTGGGTTTCAAGTTTTGTCTTGAAGGACATTCAATATCAATATTCTGTTTGGAGTTATCACTTTGTATACATTCTATAATTATTTCCTCTTCAATTTCTGGAATATCTTCCAGAATTGAATGTTCATGTTTATTTCATTCTTTGGATAGTAATCCATCAAAAGCTATCACTTGGGGAAACCGCTCTACAACTGGATTTAATTTAATGTCTGAGCATGGACCAGAACCCGTTTTTTCACTTTCATCTACTATTTTTCTATATTTTTGTCTTATTGCTTATTTCCAATCAATAAATCTCTGAAAAGTTTAAAATATGAAATAATATATAAATTTAAAATATATGGTATTGAATAGGGTACACGCATATATCATATTTTGCTTAGGTATTATTTTATAATAGTAAAGTTGATATCAAAAATTACTAGTAATAGGAAATAAACCAGTTTCCATTGGAAATTACTTCAAAATTTTATAAAAAAATTCAAATTTCAATGCACTTTCCGACCAACACCCGAGGATTTCCGAACGCTACCGATGATACGTGTGATGTCATATTTCATGTTTGTTTACTTTTGTCAATACGGCCGGTATTGCATTAGGTTCTGTGTAGTTCTGTAGGGTTTATATTGTTTTTTAATCAACTATTAATTGCTTCATCGACATACAAATATCATTATTGAGACCATTACGTGTTTGTGTGTCCTTTTTTTATTTATAAAAGTCAACGTAAAGTAGAAAGTGGACATAAACGTGTTCAGTAACGATTCTTTCATATTTTGAGAGTAAAGATATGGCTAGCGAAGGTTTTGTAAAAGCATAAACTGATAACTTGCCTAAAGTAGACTCATTATTATGCTGCCGAATTTATTAAGTCAAACAGCTGCTTTAATGCAGAGAAAATAAGAGGAGTTAAAGCTTTATCGTAAGTAGGATTGAACTATGTATTATATATAATATATACCAACCATATTTCGATGTGTGGTCGTGAGAAAATAATGTTTTAGTGGTTGATTCCTAGACATTTAGGTACATAACCTCAAACTTTTTAAGAATAAAACTTACCAGCATAGAAGTAGGTACTTACATTAAAATGGTCTTCACAAACAAAAGTAGTAGTATTTGTCGAAATATCGTCTTTGTTTCGACGCATAGCTGGCAACCATAATGCCCTTCTCTTAAGTGTATTTTTGCTTGCGCCACCAGGTAAAGTAACAAATATTTTGTTTTGGAGTTTTAATAGACATTGATTACACTATGAAACAATGCAATACTTGGAATCCAAAGCTTTTTTTCGGCTTTATCCATTTTTCAAGCTTTCAGAAACAAATTAGGTCACAAGAACTCAGAGCGTGATACACGAATAAGAACGTAAACAAATGAGGGGGACTGAAATACCTTTCTGGGGGCCTGAACCCTTTTGCGGATTCAGCCCCAATGTAATATTGGAAGAAATAAGTAAAGCCGAGAAAAAGAGAAGATCTGACAATTGGAAAGATCTAGTAGGGCTTATATAATCAAAGACTCTTCTGGGTGACTACAACCTATTGAGATCAAAAGAATGCATAAGTCCAAGTAAAACTGCGCTAAGAGTTTTAACAGGAATCCTAACGGGAAATTGTCGCCTGAATGGGAACCTGAAAAAGCTCAAAATAGTGGAGGAAGAAGAATGCAGATTTTGTGGAATGGAAGAAGAAACCTCCATCCACATACTTTCCAACTGCACAGCACTTCGGAATCCTAGAGCACTGCACCTAGGAGATTACCGGATAGAAAAGGAACATTTGCCTGAGTTGAAGCCTGCAGACATCCTAAAATTCCTCCGAGAAATAGGACTAAAGGAACTACTAGTTTCTGAGACTCTCCTCAGAAACTGAGTAGAAGTAAGGGGGCACAATAGATATTTTAGGTCTCAGTGAATGTCACCCCAAAACACACACATACACATACATACAAATGACGTCACTGCGTGGGGCAGCCATCTTTATGACGTAAAGCGCGTTTTGGCGAACTTTCAAATTTTATGATTTTTAAAGTCGTTTTAAAAGTAAAGTTAATATTTTTTGAGAAAATAGGCATGCATGGTGTTAAGAGACCGGATAAAGCGTCAATTCCCACCAATAGCAAAATTTATGCTTGTACCTTATTACAATTCAGATGATTTATATTTGTATGATGTGTTGTCTATAAAGTGAATGTTTTTCATTCTTTATTCTTCATAACTTAATAACTTTATAACAAAATATTTGTGTTATCAAGTAATTTTTTTGCGCTCTGCTAACTAACTCAGTCCAACAAGATTCTCCTTCAAAGGACGTGCGGTTTAATTCCTCCCAGACATTCGCTTAATAAATAAAACTTCTAAATATCTTACCAAAAATATGAAATTTTATTGAACAATTTATTATTAGCGAAAATAATTCAACAACTATTATTATAATCTAAAAGATTTTTTAAACTACAAAACTACAATTTCCAAACTTGTAAAATTGAGTTGTCAACACTGCTCACTGTTCGTGGCATTGGTTAATGACAATTACATCGGGACACCGCATGTCCCGTGTTTATTACTTACAACTGGGGTGACATTCCGTTCATAAAAACTAGCGATCGCTTTCAAGCGATGTCGCCTGGATTTTACATTTTACATTAATATTTTGACAAGGAAAGATAGAAAATACGTAGGCGACACCTTATGGGTATCAGAAATTAGAACTATTTGTCGCTTCAAAACAACCAAATTTGGTGAACGGAATGTATATATCGACAAGATCGATTCAAGACTAGTCGCTAGTGTGAACAGAATGCCACCCCTGCTTTGCAAGAACACAAGGTGGTTTTGTATAATAAAATTTATCAAGGAAAAAAAGAAGAACAAACGATTTGTTATGGTTATTAAAATTAAAATCATTCCACGATTGAGATGTCATCAACAAAGTTTGGAAAAATCCTTGCAACTTTATCAAATAAATGTAAGTACTTATAATTAATGCTATGTTATCAGTCAAACCATTTTATGTAGTAAATTACAATAATCACTAACCTCAGGGTCGCATTAGATAGTCAATGCGATTATATCTAGAGTGAGGGCCATTTGCACCGGTTATACTTAGCGAAAGATAAGTGAAGCTTAACTTTAAGGTGACCTGAAAATCACAATTTGGTTTACACGGGTAATCAACTGAGTTTTAAGGTGTACCTTATGTATGACTTATAGCGTTTTCCGCTTCACCAGTGCAAGCGCGCACTGAGTGCAACATGTGACGTCATGCACTTTTGCGGGTTATCCGTGAAATTGACATTTTTACAAATCAAGCAGAAAACGAAAGCCTTATTCAGTGCACTTGAACCAGAACCTCTACAGAAGAAATAAAAAGAAATTGTTCCAAATCCAAGAATAGTACAATATTCAAGAAAAATATTAATTAATGATTGAAATTGAAAACCACATGGAATTTTTAATAAATGGAGAGATGCTGAAGCTTTCGATAGACAATGAATTATACACAGATTTAATGAGTATGATTTTTTTATATTTATATAAGTACCTATAGATTTCAAAACATTAAAATTCACAGCAAGTAACGCCAACTCAATTAACTACATTAATCAGCTCATAGTAAACAAAATTATAGATGTAGGAGCATTAAAGGAACTGTATCATGTTTAAGCAGATGGGTAAGTTAATGTTAAGAATCAATTCATTTAAGTTTAATCTATTACTGCAAACATTTGATAGATCAATAACGGAGCTATTTAAAGAGATAAAAAAAGGAAATTCAGTGTCAGGTAAGCACAAGTACTTTCTGTAAAGTTATTTAAATTATATAATTTTAAATAATGAAATGTATTTCAGAAAATCATTGGTGAGAACCTGAAACTAAACTATTATTAGATAAGTATGAACAGTACTTATCTTTGGTGGGGCCCATGAGAAGATTTAAATCAAAAAGAGTGATGTGGAGACAAATTTCAGAAGATATCTACAACCTACTGAATACAAGAAAAACTGATGAACAGTGTGAAAATAGATATAAAACCATTTTAAAAAGAAAAAAAAACAATTGAAAATAATAGCACGTCTGGTTGCTCCAGAAAAAATATACAGTATAGAGAAGAATTAAAAAAAATTACTGCTCAAGACGATAGTATAGAGCCAGAGGTGTTAGGAGAACCTTCCAAAACTATATTTGAGGCAAGTAATGTTGGAGACAACGAAATTTGCACAAAAAGACCTCATCTTGAAGACAAAATATGCACAAAGAAACCTTATCTCGAAGACAAAAAGCAAAAGAAAAAAAAATAGTAGAGGTTTATTCCAAAATTCAGAAAGAAAGAGAAGAAAATCGCGAGAAAAAATGGAGTTAATGGAAGCTCTAATAAATAACATAAAACCAACAAAAGATTAAAAATTTGTAGTTTGTTTCCATTTTTTCTAAGAATTTCTCCTTTTCTTTCTATATATACTTATTTATTTTAGTAACTAAATTTATTTGGATAAATGTGATATTGTTTTTATTCTTAGATATATCTAATAGAATATTTTTAATTTACTTTAAATTAAAAATTTGTGTATTCTGTTTTATTTTTTCTATGAATATATATTTTTTTAAGAGATATAGATTTATTTATTTTGGGAATCTAATTTATTTGGATAAATGTGATATTTTTTTCAATCCCAATTGGATCATGAATAAGCAATAAACAGCAATTCAAAGTAAACAAATTTAATCAATTAATCCCCCATTATTAATACATAATACCAATCACAGTTTTGAAAAATAAATTGAAAATAGTTTTAACTTAATATTTAATGTGCAGTATTTACCGTGGTACAAATAAAATTTCTTTTTTGTTCACTTAGTTGACGAAGTCTTGCATCATTTTCTTCTATAGCATTTACTTCAACTGGTTCTTCTTCTCGCTCAAATTCAATCATGTTATCATTATCTATACACATATTGTGCAAAGTGCAACAGGCAATAATAAGTTTCGTCATTTTATCTACATGCAACGGGATCTCGCGAAAAAATACCATAATATGTAAATGATTACTAAACAACTTTTTCACCTTTTTGAATTCTTCCGCTAAGAATTCCTTCTCATCAAGACTTTTTGGAAAAGTTATTATACTAGAACTTATATCCATTAAATAATTCATCAACCTTTCAATTTGGTTGAAAGCTGTAGTTTGGCTCACACCAAACCTCTCCGCCACATCTCTAGTACAGCATTAATTTGCTGCAAACCTATATAATAATGTAATGAAATTGTAAATAAATTAGGATTGTTTATATAAAAATGACTTACCACAAGAATGGTAAAATATGATTTTCAGCTGTTGTTATAGGGCTACCTGAATGACTTCTAATTCCAACATAGTGTTCAGACATAGCAAATCCTTCAATTAATTGCTCACAAGTAGATCTGTTTGACCGAAAAGTGGATTTAAACTGAAATTTTATATTAAGTAATAAGAATAAGATTACATTCATGATATAAACAAATTACCTGCTCTTCGGAATATTTTGATACAACTTGTTCCACATAACCCTCAATTCGTGATTTATTTTCTACATTTTCTTTGGCCAGGAATTGAATTTCATCATCATTATCAGATGATGAGGATTCTAGAAACTCTTCACAAAAGAAACACCTAATGTTATCAGCCATATTAGCACTGGAACTAATGCACTGGCTCCCGAAGCCAGTGTCAATAAAGTTGCCCTGAGTGCGCACTGAGAGCAAAGTAGGCGTAAGCAGAAAACGCAAACACTAAAAAAGTTCGCACTGAAAAGTTAACCGGAAAACGATACACCCGAAAAGTGCAGCACTAGTGCGCACCAGTGCAGCAAGCAGAAAACGCCATTAGTTAAGCCTGAGAATTGTGCCGCTTAAAGTTCTCCTTAATGTCATCTTAACCTAAATTTGTCGATAAGTTTACTGATTGGCATGCGTGTTGTGTTGTGGTGTGGTATTTATAATTTTTTTAGCTGTCTTGTCTTCATTGTTTATTGTCTCACGTTTGTGACTTCCATTGAAAATATAATCATGAATAATTTTGTTCATGACGATGACGATTTAGACGATCCCAACTTGATCTTTTATGGAATCCCCAGAAGGATTTATTGTAGAAATGAATATTTTAATAGCTGGGATGATTTGACATTCTTTTCGCGATCTAGGGTGACAAAACCTACCTGCCTAAACATCTTGAACCTAATTGAGGCAGAAATCGAACACCATTATGACTTGTAAGTATTAATTATCGCAAAATTACGATACAAAGTACCATAATATTTCTTTCCCTTTTTCAGTAACAATAGTGTGGCTCCTATCAACCAACTTTTGATTTTTTACGGCTGTGTGCCACAGGAACACACTTATCTTGTGTTGCTGATTTTGGAGGAACACACCTTTCAACGGTATCAAGAATTGTGAAGAGTTGGAAGAGCTTTAACTAGAAGAAATAGATTTATTTGTATGTCTGAAATATTGGAAGATATTACTAAGAACCAATGAGAATTTTATGAAATTTCTCGTTTTCCTCATGTGATAGGTGCTGTTGATGGAACCCACATCAAAATCCAATCACCAGATAATCAATGTACCTATGTCAAACTTCATATTTTATTTTAATAATATCAAATTATAAGGTGGGGAAGATGCTGAGGTTTTTAGAAATAGAAAAGGATACTTTTCAGTAAATGTACAAACAGTGAGCAGTGCCAATTTAAAAATCTTGGATCTAGTGGCGAGGTGGCCAGGTTCTTCTCATGACGTTACTATTTTTAATAATAGTCGGCTAAAGCGACGATTCGAGAACAATAATGTTCCCAATTGTACATTGTTAGGTGAGATTACTAAGAGTGTAGATACTATATTTGGGACGAATTAGAACTAATTTTTGGGCAATAAGTTTTCACTACTTTTTTTCAGGAGACAGTGGGTACTACCTCAAACCTTAATTGCTTACTCCTTTACTACGGCCAAATAAAATGGCAGAGTAGTTATACAATGAGGCTCATATAAGAACCAGAAATGTTGTAGAACGTCAAATAGGTGTGTGGAAAAGAATATTTCCTATTCTTGCTTATGGATGCCGTTTAAAACTGGAAACAACATTAGAGATAATAGTTGCTGCAGCAGTTTTCCATAATATTTGCATAGCAAATAATGAAGCAAATCCCCCTGATCCAGAAGATTTACAAATATTTTCAAATATTATGGAGGAAGATGAAGTGCCACATATTGATGTGCAAGGCAATAATAATCATGGCTTTCAAACTAGGAGAGATTTAAAAAATAATTATTTTGCAGAACTAGAATAGGGCTTATTTTAACCCATTAATATATCTGTTAATTTGACAAAAATTACACCCCTTTAGTATACAGGGTATGCCATGAAGAGCTTAAACTAACTGTATTTTGTAAAGTGCACAAAACTTGCATATACTTTGTAACACACCCTGTATATTGTGTGGCACAAATCAAACAAAGAAAAATTGTATAAAATTTTAATACTTTATACTATTTTACTACAACACATTAAATAGTTGACTTCAACTTTTTTAGCTGAACTTCTTTTGTTTCAAGTTCAGTTAGCAAGATTTTCTTCTGAATTTTAAATAATTCTCTCTTTCATCCTTTCTCTCAGAAATTTTGATCTCATTTTCATAAAACTCCTGTTTTAGTTTTGCTAATTTCAAGTATTTCTCCGACAATTGTGATGACTGAGTTGTTGAATATTGGGTCTTCTTCATTTTGTCCACTTGTGCTGGAGTGGCTCTGATGCACGTTTTCTTAAATTATTTTATGAGAAAGAAGGAGCATCAACCTGAAAAAATAACATTGAAATGTTCAATGAACCATAACATCATATAATTTTAAGTGCAAATCCATTTTCCTATACATTAAAAAATTTGAAAGCAAATTTGTTTTTTTTTAATAAGCTATTAATATGAATATCTCACATTTTCGTCATTCAAGTGACTCTTGGAAGAACTTGGAGTGGCATGAATTACTTCCATTTTTCCTCCTAGAAGAAAAATTTGGGTATTTACAACATATAAATTGGAGGTGACAAGATCTCCTTAGTCATACTATACTCTTTCTGAAGATAGATATAATTTATTATTCTATGTAAATTAGAACATGGTGAACTGGTGAAATATATCTAAATAATAAAATGGAAAAAATTATAATAAGACTTAGTAGAAAACATGAAAATAAAAAAGCTGAGAAGGGAGATTGAACATGGGATTTCACACATAACAGATATTGGGTTCGCTTGAAACTGCGCTGTGGTTTTGTATGTGATTCCTTCTACTGTTCGGACCTCTAGCAGTATTTTTGGCGTTTTGGCCGTTAAAAACTCTTGTCACTCCCATATAAAATACAATAAACAAATAAAAGATAAGTACAAAGAGTGACGCTTATTATAATAATAGGAGATTCATCAACTGTCGCCTCATCGTTATTTGTACTTTCATCAGGCTAAAATGAAGAAACATTGTTAAACTAACAGAACCAAAATACAGTTTTTCTAACTTGAGAACAGAATCTATATATTTTCGTAAATGTAACATTGAATTTATAAATACACTCACCAGAATTGTAGCCTCTATGTAGGAATGGTCAGTTGGTGTTGGTATACAGATTGAGTCTGAATCAAACATATTTTCAATCCCATATACCGTTTTTGGGTTTATAATGTCTAATATTAAATCTGTCGATGGATCCTTCACCACTGTTTCTTGTGGCCCACCTCCTGTTTTAAAGATCTCCTTCTTTTCCTGTGTCACTTCTTTCCTACTGTTTTTTTTTCAATTTTATCGTAAAGTTTCTCAAGAGACTCTTTTGTTCTTCCGGAGATTGGCTATTAAGTAAGGAAGTTATTTCAATCCACGCGTTTTCCTTCTCACGCCCGATAACTGCATCGGTCCTTTTAATTTCTATAATTGTTTTATGATCATATATTAGGTTTAAAAGAGTTGTCTTCTC
>CAJUYI010008236.1:0-10504 GCA_910591695.1 Galerucella pusilla
TCAATCGTACTTCCATGGTAGATGGGGGACTGGAAAAAAGTTAGCAGTGGGAGGCACTGTTTAAAAAAATACAAAACTTCAACTTCAAACACATTCTTACAATTAACTAATTCCGGATTCCCGTTTCCTTCCCATTAGTGAAACTAGCTTCAAGCTGTTCCTGTAAAGGTAACGAATCTTTTGTATATAACGAGATTATTTCGGTAATACCCCTACCGAGTAAATACCAATGAACTCACTCCAGATATCCGGAATATCCCAATTTCTCCGAGAAGATTTCGTATGCTCTATATAATTTCACCCGCGAGATGGTAAATTTGGTTTTCAAGTACATCTGCATAAACATCACGCTTATACCGCCGTCTCAGATATCTAGTTCGGTGTCTCTATAGCTCACACATTAGAATGAGAATCCATTGAGAAAACTTGATTATAGTTTAACTCAACATCCTCATATATTATATCAAGGTATGTATTTAGCAATTTAATAATTATTATTCTTCTCCTGCTTTCTAAAGCTCAAATATTTGACAGATTTAGTCGTGCAAATTAATATTCAACACCCTTTTCAAATATTCATATAAAATAAACAAGGAAGATCCCATTTATCTTACTTTTGGTATCATTGGCCTTGTCAACTTTGTCACTTCATTGCTGTATCTCAGACGTTCTTGTTAAATATATTCCCGTTATTTAGATTATTACTTGTCGGATCATATGAAAAAAAAAGATCCAAGAACTACCCACACAGATACTTCAAGTACTTTAAGCAGAGTCATAGTTACGACCGCTTCGGGGGGCGATCAGCCCCCACCAGCCATCAGAACGCCAACTTAGCTCGGATACTAGTGCCTCCAAGAAGGAAGTCCGACAACTCAAACGCTTCCTGACGAACCTACCTCCTTGGGCTGGTACGGTCATAGAATCTGGTAGTTAAATTAGGCTGGTCTCCCAGCAATCCCATTTTTACTCACACCGCTAATTGACTCAGTTACAGCAGCACATGGCGTAAGGCATTACCCCGCCACCCGGGTCCTGCGAGTACTACTAGGGTCTTTCGGCTCTTTCCCAGACACTATGAACTTCCTCATTACACATGTAACCCCACATGGGAAGGACCGTCAAGCCCGGCTGCTCCTAGATGACAGATAGGAACATGCAAAGTGGGCAAGACGGCTGGATTAAGGTTTTCCTCGTCTTATACCGGCTAAGCTCCGATACTAGTGCCTTCAACATTAATGCAACTAATTTAACGCAGTTGAAGGTCCGACACCTCAAACGCTTGCCAGCACTACTGGGTCGCTAAGTTTGGATACTAGTTGCTTAGTCAAACACAACCGACACCTCAAGCACTTGCGACCAACGCTACTCCCTATACCGCTAAAGACATAATGCCGCATGAACCGATCAGCTTAGAAGTCCCAGCTGTCCCGCACACAGGTAACGAAACCACAACCACCTGTAAGTCCATCACCCTCTGATGAGACACATGTTCAGCCGTAACATGTGAGTTGTCTCACCCCTCAGTGCCAGTATTGGTCGCAGGTCGTGGCATGTAGGCACACCACTACCAGGTGATGCTGTACCAAGGACTTCTTCCCGTTCAACCAGATTAACTGGAATTAGTAGTCCTTCCAAGGACACCATCCACCAACCCACCTGGTGGGACGGTTAGCGGTAGACAAAGTGGAGAACCGACCACGAGGAACGATCCACTTAGTGCCCCATCCAGGCCAGTGCCGTTCAGCAAGCTGAACTTCCTTCAATATGTGTATCACAGTTGGAAACTTTCAACCTAATCCCAAGCTTGGAGTAGGGGAGGGGCTATTTGATCTAGTAGAGGACTACCTGGCGGGGCGTGCGATAGTTGACACTAGGAGAAGAAGGTATGGGATGGAGATTGGAGTGCCCCAGGGCTCGGTTCTGGGACCGACGCTTTGGAAGTGTGTGTTTGATAAAGTTTGTGCGATAGTATGTGAAGAGGGATGTGAGATGCGGACGATGTATATCTGGTATGTACTGCAAAGGGAGTGTAGGAGATAGAAAGAAAGGCAGAAAGGATGTATGGGGAGATTGTGGAGAAGATAGAGCGGTGTGGACTGGAAGTGGCTGAGGATTAGACGGTGGGGCTACTGGTTAAGGGGCTACTGGTTAAGGGGCGTAGCAAGGCAAGGGAAGGGGGGGTGATGGTGAAGAGAAAGAAAATTCGGATGGAGGAAGCGGTGAAATATTTAGGGGTGTGGTTGAATAGCCATTTATTCTTCGAAATCCATATGTTGAAGGCTGCACAGAAGGCAAAAGTAAGGGCAGCATGGCTGGGAAGATTAATGGGTAATGTGAAAGGACCGGGAGAGTGGAAGAGGAAGGTAATTGGTAGGACGGTAGAGCAGAGTATGTTATATGGCGCGGAAAAGTGGAGTGAGAAAGCAGGGAGGAATGCAAGGGTTAGACCACTCCTGCGTGTGCAGAGAGGGCTACTTCTGAGGGTGGTGCAGGCGTACAGGACAGTGTGTGGACTGGCAGCAGTAGTGCTGTCAAGGTCCTATCCATTTGACTTGATGGTTAGAGCCAGATAGAAACGCTGGAGGTGTGCGACCAGAGAGGAAGTACAGGAATGGATGGATGAGGAAATTGAGAGAAGGTGGGATGAGTATGAGGGCGTGCTAAAAGGAGCTATTGGGAGCAGGAGAAATTGCGTGGACCGGAAATTCGGGGAGGTGAACAACTTCTTGACGCAGGTTCTCACAGGGCATGTGTCGAGAGTGGGTTACCTCCACAAGATTGGGAAAAGAGAAACTGGAGTGTGCGATAGATGTGGAGAAGTGGAGGATGATGTGGGACATGTGTTTAGATGTTGGAAGAACGGGGAAGTTTTGAAAAAGTTGGAAAATAAACTGGGAGAGGCGGTGTATTGGGAAAATATGGTGGAATTTATGTTGAGGGGCGAGGAGGAATGAATGGAGATAAGTGGCGTAGTGGAGAGCATGATAAAGGAAAGAGAAGGACTACTGAGAGAGGTAGGAGTGATAGAAGGAAGAAGATGAAGGAGAGTGTGTGAGGGACCACCGCCCGTCTTGAAGTATGCTAGGGTAGTGATTCCAAAGCGGGAGTCCAACACTGTCTGGGTACTGGTTGAGGACCCAGTCGAACATCCTGCCCATCAGAACGAAAGCACAGCTCGGATACCAGTGCCTCCAATACTGGAGGTACGACATATTAAGCGGTGAGCTGACGCTCATCAGGGTCGCTTACCCTAAACATCCAACTTAAAAGGCACATTATTGCCTTTGTTGTTCAAAACTATAAATAAATGGCGCAAGAGGTCAAGCAATGCTATTAAAAAAATACTAATAAATAGAGAATTACAAAAAGATAGAAGTGAGCTTGAAGTTTTCACTGTCTACTTTTTAGTTCCTTTTTCCAAACGATAAATAATAAAATTAAATCTAATTCCAAGTGTTTGTTGTATAGTTGAATGTTCAATGCCCTGTACTAATCGGTTTTTGTGCGACCTAATACGTCCTGGATTATAGAACGCGAAGTAACAACCGTATTAAGTCATGCATAATCTGGAAATTGCGTTTACCGTAGATAACCCGATTATTAGTACTGTACCACGCTCTACACAGATTATATATACACCTATCTGAAATTGGATGAGACTAAATCAAGCCTTGGAAAAAAAATATAGTAAAAAAATTATAAATTTATGCATAGATAGCTCTAAAATCTAATTATAGTTGGATTAAAACAGACAATCATTTTGTTTGGTCAATTAGACACCAAAATCAGCAGAGATCAGAAGTTATTACATCCCTTAACGCACAACTTCACATAACTATATTGTCAATTCCTAAAAATAGTATTAGAGTTTATATAGTGAATGTCAAATGAAAAAATTTTTTCTTAATCGGCTATAGACCATTCCTGACTTTAAGGGGTCGATCATATTGTGCTCGACCCCCGACAATGTCAATGTAATATACAGGGTGTACAAACCTTACGACAAATTTCGGTATATGGGTTATTTTAAGAGATATCAAAAAAGGTTTTTTACAAAAAGAGTAGATGTGTTGAAGGTCCATATTTTGAAATTATATCGAACTATACATAGTGCTGCATAACTCCGTTACAAACCAAACATATGATTTTTCAAAAGGAACCCCTGTGTATTATACCGAATTTGGATTGGTTACATTTTTTTGAAGCTTTTGATATAAGGTTTTGCCACGTTATACAGAGTTCTTCAAAAGATATGGACACGTTTATGTGAAAATCGTAGGTAAATCAACGCTCTGTAGCTTATTGTTCGTTGAAGAAAAAAAATGTATTTTGCCAAACAGAGTTTCGTGATATGATGCAATATCTCCGTATTCTATTAATTTTTTAATTATTTTGTTTCTAGTATACAGGGTGGACGGAAATTCGAACCTGTCACTTTCTTTCTTCTTTCAAATGGAACACCCTGTATTTTATAGCACATCTACTATTTTTGTTGATAACATTTTTTGATATCTCTTAAAATAACCCACATACCGAAGGTTGTCGTAAGATTGGTACACCCTTGTATATACTTTATTAAAATAATCAGAACTTCATAAATAACACATGGCGCAGTCAGTAAACTGTCTCTGCATTGAGTTGAATAATACTTAATCAAAATGTCAGATGACAAAAAAAGCGTTCCTTAGATACCTAAAAAATACCTAGACAATGACATTTATATAATTTTAAGAACCAATTGTAAATTAAAGTCTAACTATCATCCGTTGTTTACCAATAAACAATGAAAACTGAATAGAATATGACATGAGGACTCAAAACAATATGGCTGACCTATCACTCACGTCTTACTGGAATGGTCTGTAGGCTTATAGGCTAGACTTTTGTACAAACTTCAACGTTCGTAGTTTTGACACTCCTTTTATATGGATTTTTAGATGAACAGCCTACACAAATTTATATAGTGCTGTTTCAAGGAAGCTGCTTTTCGCCCTGTTAACTGGGTTTTACAGATGATTAAGGCAGCTGGTTATTGTTAAGATGTGATAATTACATTGAAAATATCGTTTATATCCTAGAAAATGTGTCCTTTGTCCTTTGGTACAGTCGACAAGATCTAGTGGAAGAAATTTTTCACCAGAAAATTAGGTTACTGTTTCTATCCAACAGGAAAACAAAAGAACTCCATTCTTTTGTTCCGAAAGGTCAATATTTTTTCGGTTTTTGAGCAGATGCTATTTTTATTAAAAAATCAGTGTTAAAGTAAATTCAAGCAAGCCTGATCCAGTATTGTGAGGAGAAATAGAAGTAAAAATAATACAATCAATTAATGTTCTAACTATATCTCCGCCTCTGTCTAAGAGTCCATGGTTGAAGGTTTTATGTTTTATGATGAACCTAATTCAACTGTGATTTAAATTTAACTAGCCATCCTCTACTGATTCATATTGTTCACGTGCTTTTACGAGGCCATTTCTATGGTAATTTCTCGAGTTTAAATTGAAAAAAAAAGTTTGGGAAAAGCGCTCTTTGCGATTCTGAGTAATTGAATAGTTACCACTGCAGTTACATATTTTATATGCCATAACAGAAGGGGTTGAATGCAACATTATAATTTTTGGTTTTCATCAAACGTAAGACAAAAAGATGTTTTAAAGAAAAACGGAGCAAATTGAAAGTTTTTAACGAGGTATACTCCATTCCAAGATATTTCGTTTTAACTTAACACCAACATGATTGAAGAGAAAAATACATAATTGAATATACTGGAGGTCCCAATAAAATGTATATTCGGTATACTTATATTGGACGTGATTCATCCTGTATATGTATACATAATTGAAAGTAAGTTAAGAACTTCTCCACTTCAGCTAGGAACGGCAAACTCTGCTATAGTATAAATTTTCCTCACCATTAGGATCATTATTTTACATATTTAGAACTTCTTTCAATTACCTTTATCATACTTTTCGAACTAACTTCCACTATTTTACTAACATTTTCGTTAGACTACTTTTCTTATCCAGTGAAAATTCAATGTGTTTGAAATTCTTTCAATTATTTTTTAATATCTCCCGCACATATTACCCTACCTTTAGTTTTATCAGTAAAACTAATAAAAAACAATGAACCCGCGTCGCGTAGCAACGAAAAAAGTTTGTTTTGGATCCTAGAAAAATAATTCACAACTAATGTCAGAAAATAAAAACTCTCTGTCAAAGCTTTGAAATTCATCAATGTAATTTGTAAATTTAGCATAGTTTTTTATCTCGATTCCTGATAATTATATGTGGATTGATACCCACTGGTCCTTCGAATACATATGTCTATGAAAACTACATTGGAATTTATTTCACGACCTATGATAACTATTTCTGAGGTATAAATAAATTAATACCTCTATGACTGTTAACAATCAGATCACAATGAGTTCACATTATTTCTTCTCCTAAATTATCTTGCATTGAGATCAGTAAGCAGAGAATGGAAGCCAGAAGGTGACGTGTGTACAATGTCACAGAAGCAGAAAGTACCTATTTTTTCTGGCTGATTTCCTTCTACAAAAAGTGTTGGTGCACAGACGGCTCAAAAACACCCTCAGGCTCTGATGCAGGTGTATACGGTCGCAGACCTAGGACAGAAATTTCAACCTCTCTAGGATCCTATGCAACCGTATTTCAGGCGGAATTTTCACGCCATTGTTTCATCTGTGGAGAGAGTGGAGCGAGCCAATCTCATACATAGAACAATAAAAATTTTCTCGGACAGCCAAGCGGCTTTGGAAGCATTCAGCTCTCACCGTCTAAATTGGTTTTAGACTGCCAAAAAAACTTTCCTCAATAGGAGAACGCAATAAAGTATAGCTGGTATAGATCCCTGACCATTCTGGCATGGAAGGAAACGAGAAGGTAGATTGTCTTGAAAGGGAGGGTGCCGCACGTGTTTCTATCGGACCAGAACCTACAATTGGCATCGAAATGAGTTTTGCCCAACAAACACTAAATACCTGGACAGCAAGAAGAGCTTTAGACTTCTGGCATAATTCACCAGGATTGGTTCATTCAAAGGCTTTTATACATCCTTCGAAAAATGTCTCCAAACAAATTTTAGACCATAGCAGGCATGACCTACGTTGTCTAGCTGGCCTTTTAACAGGCCACTATCATCTGAATCATCATATGCTAAAACTTGGACTGTCGGAAGATTCGACTTGCCGCCTTTGTCTGGAAGATGATGATGAAACAACAGAGCATATCATTTGTGCCTGCCCAGCCGCGGCTCGAATCAGGTATCTGATGTTTGGCAGGGTCTCTCTCTCTCGCCCCGAAATATCATTCACTAAATAAACTTATCGGCTTTGTTAAGAAGCTGCATTTGTTTGGTAAAATCTGAATAGGTGTGGGCCACAATAGACTCTTGCCAGTTGCAATGGAGGGCCTTATAGACCTACTCACCACAAAACTAACCTAACCTAGTTTTTCCTGGTTGATTTTCTTAAACAAAAACTAAATATCTGATGGTAATAGTTGCAAAATGCCGTTTTCACCATTTAGTTTCATGTTAAAAACCAGTACAATACGGCTACTGGACATTGAAAATCTTATAGTTTTTAGGAAACTATAACAATCAACCGAATTTAAAGGCAGCGTTATAAATGGAACACCCTATATTTCACTATTATATTGTATTGTCATCGATCATTGACAAGTTTACAAAGTTTTAATTGAAGCTGTCTAAAGTTGGTCAAAATCGAGTACCTACAAAGGATTCTTGTACAAACATACACACCTACAAGTAAAAACTGGATAGCTAGAGGCATATTTTCAATTATCTGATAAATTAATGATTATTTTTGTAATGTTGCAGAATTTTTAATCCCATTTCAAAATTGAATGCGAAGTCAGTAACTCCCGACTTCGTCCACAACTCCCTAGTAAGACCTGAACTCTCGACTCCGACTACAATTCTCTATTGTAGTCGTTAATTTCCAAAGAAAGTATTTAGAATATCTCAATATATTTCCGTTTTTGATATTTGGTATAGTACCGGATGTCTTCTTATTGGAAAACCCTCAATAGACCAGGGCCGAAGCCTTCAAAAATGGTAAAAAGGGAAAAAATATAATAGTAGGATGAAACCGATTAGAAAAGGAGGGGAATATGATAACATTGAAAGGAAAAATAAATTATGGGCGATCCGAGTTCGGGAAGTGGGAAGGGGTGAGTTTTTAAAGGTAAAAAATAGTTTATCTCGATTTCCGCAAAACTACAAGTTCTATGGAAAAAAGTTAAACAGCAAAGTTGTGGGTAATAATACTATGGGTACCGTCACATATGGCATTACCAGGGAATGAAGAAGTCGACCGCCTAGCTTGTCAATATCCAACTATCAATACACCTATGCTATAAAAATATCCACATATAGATCACAAATCCACAATCAAAACGTTGATAGATCAACAATGGCAGTCTATTTGGCATAAAACAAATGACAAATTAAAAGAAATCAAACCACAAGTTGTTACAACAGTTCTCCCTACTTCCGACAAAAGAAGAGACCAAGTTATACTGAATAGACTGCGTTTCGGGCACACACACTTAACACACCAACACCTCATGAAAAAAGAACTCGCACCCACCTGTAAAAATTGTCACACAGTGATCACAGTGAAACACATCTTACTGGAATGTCCAATGTATGACATCAAGGAAAACTAACAAATTAAGATACAACCTAAAAAGTATACTTTCATCAAATGAAAATAAAGTCCTTGGCTATCTAAAGGACATTAAACTAAAATCAAAAATTTAGAAAAACTGCTATAACTATAATTATTTATACATTTTATTCTTATACAATGAAATTGTAAAATTGTAACTATTACTATCTATAAAATTGTATTGTCTCCCCCGCTAATAACTCATAAAAGTTGATGCGGGGTAAATAAATGTTTTTGAAATAAAAAAGAATAAAAAATTGAGATATCTACAACTTTTGTATCAACAACTTTTTCGCATAATCCGAAAATTTTTGTTGAAAATTCAAATAACCAAGTTTTTGGTTTTTTATTTTTATCCTCTCCAGAAAAAAATTTTTTGCTGCGAAATTTTGTGAGAATTTACCTTATCATGTTCCAAATACACTTTAATTTATTTGATTTGAAATATATATTTTTTCATCTTATTTTGAATTAATATCAAAAAAGCATCCTAATTTTCAATCGAAAGTTTTCGCGTCATAATATCAGCTTTTTTCAAAAATTCGGTGGGCAAGCAGAAATTATAAAAATGTTGATGTAAATACATAAATTTGAAGATGTCCAAGTTCGAAACCATAAGTTCAACTAAAAATGTTATATTCATGCACATGTTGAATTGCATCGTTATTGCAGTCATAAAATACTTCAACCTAGAATAATTGAAAAGGCTCATTCACACATGCCAGTGTACTGGGCCGAGTAAAAGGCGCGCGCATCACTAGCAGGACATTTCGTATTCACACATGCTAGTTTACTGGCATGCTTTTTTGCATGCGAGTTTACTTGATATTTTTTGAATGTAGCGGATTCCTAGATCTAGATCCATCGCAGTTCCAATACAAGGGTATTTAAATTGAAAACAAATTAGTGATATGAGTAATCAGGTTATAAAGTGTTGTATAGACAACTTAACAGCGGTTTTAGTTGATGAATTAGAAGACATAATGGAGGATATATTGAGTGAACAGAAACCAAATGGTAGAAGAAATAAAGTGTGGGTCAGTTCTATAAAATTAATTGTTTCTTTTTCACTCCACTTATGTTGTCCACTCATTTTATAAATTTCAACATCAACACTACCTACGAAACGTCAACAAAAAACGTACTAGTAGATGTTTACACTTGCTGTGACCGAGTGAACTCGCAATCCAGTGCACTAGCACCAGTGACTGTTTACACATACGAAATGTCTTGCTAGTAGGCGCGCGCCTTTTACTCGGCCGAGTACACTGGCATGTGTGAATGAGCCTTAACTGACACACAAAATATATATTGCAAACTTCACCATCTGCAAAAATGTTGCATTACGTTGCTTTAACTCTTACTCTGCTGCACAAGTTTTTTAGAAATAAATTGACTTTTCACCAAAAGAACACAAAATGCAGCTTTTATGAAAACATATAAATTATACCTGATAGTATTTCACCAAATCTTGCATCAACAAGAGATTGCCAAATATTCTCTTATGTTCAGCTCTGATGCAAGATTTGGCGAAATATTATAAGCAGCTGAATTATGTGTTCTTCAGGTAAACAGTCGATTTATTTCTTAAAAAGATAAAATTCTCCATCAACTTGATATTTAAAATTCCCGCTGAATTTTATAGTTCCTGCGGCCAAACTTCAGATGGCAGTTAAAACAGTAGTCACTGCTCACAACATAGGAGTTACAATTCTAGGTTGAAGTATTTTATGGCAACCACTTGATAAAGACTCATGGGTTTTATCCTACATTATTTTTTTT
>CAJUYI010008237.1:0-11178 GCA_910591695.1 Galerucella pusilla
ATTTGATGTTTAGATTCAGAGATCTGGAGTAAATTCCACATCCTGAGACCATATTGGTTTTAGAGCCATCCGTGAAGATGCGGAGTGCGCCTTCTTCTGATGTGTCTTGTGTGTTATATTTAATGATTACCTTGTAGGGCCTGTGGAGGGCATATTGTGGTGAGATTGCGTCCGTATTTGCCTGCAGCAGTGGGACCTCATTGAGTGCCTCACGCCATAGGTTACGTCTCAATCTACCAGATCCTACGTCAGGTTGTATACCGGTAGAGCGTGAGCGTGTCATCAAAATAACCTCCTTGATGTGTATGTCAAGGGGAGTGAGACCAAGGATCCCCTCCATCGCTCTGGTTGGTGTGGTTCTCATGACTCCTGTTGTATTGAGGCATGCTGTTCTCTGAATTTGATCCAGTTTACGGACGACTGTCAGCTGGTTTGCTTTAACTCCCCAGGCAATCGCGCCGTACGTTAGCATAGGTCTGATGATGGCAGTGTAGATCCAGGCAGGAACCCTGGGTGACATTCCCCAGGTACGGCCGATGGTTCTGCGACACTGTTCATAAGAAATGTATGCTTTTTTTACTCTGTTTTCTAGATGAGAGTTCCATGTTAACTCACTGTCAAATGTGACACCTAGATATTTCACCTCTGATGAGAACTTAAGTTCAGTATTTAGGAGCTTTGGCACTTGATGTTTTGCTCCTTTTTTTCGTGAAGAATACCATTTCTGTCTTCTTTGGATTTATTGACAGTGAATGGTCTTTGCACCATTGTTCTATGATATTGAGGGCCATTTGCATTAGAGCACAGAGTATCTCCTCAAATCTTCCTGTTAGCAGAATGACTAGATCATCTGCATAAGCTATTGTGTAGAGGTTGCCATCATTGAGGCTGCTGACCAAGGAGTCTAAGACCATGTTCCACAGTAGTGGTGAAAGTACCCTGTGGACACCCTTTTACAACCAAGCCTTTGATGGTGACATCGTCTACGCTGATTTTTATTACTCTTTTTGAGAACATGTTATATATCCAGCCATTTTAATTATCAAACATAGTTGTCATTTTCATAGCTTACTTTGATAAATTATCTTTTTCATATTTACAGTAATTACTAAAACTAAGATTTACAACATTTCATAACTCAAAAACGGCACATATTATATATTTTTGAATTCAGATAAAAAAGTCCAACTAAAAAATGTGAAAATATACAGGGTGTCCCATTTAAAAAAGAACTATTATTTTTTGTATCCTCTTAAATGTGCACGCTACTGTACTTTTGAAAGAATTTTAAGAAAATTCAGCTGTAACCAAACAACATTTATTTGAGTAATAATAACGATGATAGGGAGTGGACAATTTACAATGAATAATCCTGTACATTTAAGCAATGATTATTCAAATGACAAAAATATTTTGTTAAATACAAAGGCTGAACAAGAACAAAAAGAAGAAAATAAAATACCAATGAAGAAAAAGAAGAATAACGACAGGCATAAATATTCGGAAACAATCGTAAATTTGGTAAAAATGTCACCAGATGACGTCATTATATTAATTTGGATCGATCTACATAATGAGATTTTGGTGTACAATTCAGAGCCTTCAAAGTTATCAACTCTATTCACAGTTTCCTGCAAATAAATTTCTCATAATATAGTCTGTTTCTTATTGTCTGACAGCACGCGAAAAGGTCACAGATGCTAGTCAGGTAGTAAGCCATAAGCGTCACCGTTCATCTAAGGAATTTATTTACTATTTAATTTTATACCCGATCTGATATATGAAGGTAATATGAATCTAAATTCGGTAAGCTTGATAATTTCCAAGAAACATTACAATAGGTTCCTACTATGGATTGTCCTAATGACTACTTAGAAATTTTGCAGGTAGGTATATACGGTGAAACTTGGTCTCGCCCAAATTTGTATAATTTGTTTTGCTCAGAGTCGCTTACGTTCCATAAGTGTTAACTGTGTTATGAAAAATGTCTTCAAGTTTCACCCCAGTAAAGTGTAAGAGCGTGCTTAGCTTACAAACGAAGACTGTAGTGTTAAATGTGCATGATGCTGTTGTACATCAAATGCCGACTGCTACTGTTAGAAATATAGTTTCAACATGTTCCAATATGACAGGAGTTAGTGAATCTACTATTTACAGGCTTCTAAGGGAGAGAAAAAATGGAAATATATCTCCACCTAAAAAGTCAACTGGAAGAAAACCACTTGACCTTGATGAACATATGCAAAATACAATAAGACGAAAAGAAAGGAATTATATTTAAAAAAAGAGATACTGTAATCGTTATGGACAATGCCACTTATCATTCGCGATTAACAGAAAATCTTCCATCTACCCCTTGGAGAAAAGCTGATATTAGAAACTGGTTAATCGTAAAAGATATACCATTTGAAGATGATATGTTGAAAACAGAACTTTAAAGGTTGCTTCAGATCACAAGCTACAATTCAAAAAGTTTTTTATTGATGAAATAGCCAAGAATCGTGGGATAACAGTGCTTCGTTTGCCGCCATACCATTGTGAATTAAATGCGATAGAGTTAATATGGGCCCAAATGGAAGGTTATGTATCTAGACATAATAAAACATTTAAAATGAAAGATGTTCGTGAACTAATGATGTACTCATTGACAACAATAACTGAAGAGAACTGGGGAGATGCTGTGAATCATGTAATTAAAGAGGAAGAGAAAATGTGGGTTTTAGATAACCTCATAGAACAAACTATAGAACCGATAGTGAACTCTCTCGACGAGTCTTCGGATGATTCTTGTATGGCCAGCGAAGAGGATGATACTATAGATTGAATTTTATATTTCCTATAAATGGTATGTTTACTTTACTTGACATACATTAATTCATTGTCAATAAATTTGAATTATGAAAATTAAACTATATTTTGTTTAATTAGTTTAATTTAATAAAAATGAAAATATAACTTGTTAATAGGCCTGAACGAATGAATTTTATTTCAACTGTAATGTCGACCGAATCTAATTAAATAAGCAGAATAAACTAATATCGTAATCTCCGCCACTGCCGCAATATTTATCGTTTATCTGGCATTGTTTAGTTTTATCACCATATTGTATTTTGAGCTGAAACAGGGATGTATAGATAACCAATACAGACACCTACTTGTTTTGCATTAGAATTTTAGTATTTACTTGTAAAATTCTTAGGATCACTCTGTAAAAGATAAATTTCTATTTGAATATTTAATGAGGCTACTGTGCTGTCAGACATTAAGAAATAGAGTATAGTATAAAATTTAACGGGGTTGGTATATCTGCAAGATAGAACCAACCATTTTAGTTTGCAATTCGAAAGGACAATAACTTTGATGTGTAATTTAATGTCCTTCGTGGTATGTAGCCAGGGAAGTAGTTGCTACTTAGTGAAGGGTCTTTGTTTTTTGATTTTCAAAGACTCTGTAAGGCGTCATAATAGTATTGTACTCTTACCTTTGACATCATAAATCGAAAGAAATGTTTGTAAAGGTTTTTGCGAGGGGTGAACCACCCTGCGAAATACTGTCACAAATTTGCGAAATCGCAGGAAATCACGCGAAATTACGGGAAATCATGGGAAATCTTGCGCAATCCCGTGAAATCATGCGAAATCTTGCGCAATAATTAGCAAAATAGTGAAATTTTCCGGTACTAAAGTCGCGCGGAACACGGGAAATTACGCGAAATCACGCGAAATCTTGCGCCATCACGCGAAATCATGCGCAATCACGCGAAATCTTGCGAAATTACACTATTTGCGAAATACTGTCACATTTTTGGCATAGTAGTTCACCACTCGGGTTTTTGTTTGGGAAATGTATGCCCAATTTCACCAATCATTTCCTAAAGTTAGGTAATACCTAAATCAGATTTTGGAATTGCTAAGTGAAATTCTCGTTTTACCACGCGCTAATAATTACTTGAGAGTGACAATACAGGGTTCATAGCCATTTTACAAAATAAAATTCCCTTACTTTTCCAGGTTTTCCCTGACCCACAATTTTTTTTTCCAGGTCACTTTTAGGTATCCACTAAAAAAGTAAGTCTGTGGCAATTAAAATCTTCCTAAGCTTACCCCCTCCTCCCCACACACTCACACTAAAAAAGTTATTTTCATTCAAACTCACAGTTCACAGGGAAGAAGCATCACGTTTGAAGAAACCAATACATATGTATCATTTTTATAAACAAAACTTAAACAAAGAATCTGAAAGGAATAAAAACACAAAAATAAAAACAAAAGAAAAAATATAACATAAAACAAACAGTTATAAAACTCTTCAGAGCAAAAAACCCCAAATTCGCATCACAAAATCTGCAGGGTAACAACAAATTATTCCCTGCAGATTGGCCAATACATTAGAAAAATTAGGTAACGATAGTACTTAACGTTTGTCTTAGGTCATTAATTTCAGTGTTTATTAAAGACAAGCTAGTATTTGATTCGTTTCCGATTTTTCTCTTTTTAATTTCCAAATTATAGATTTTACTCTTAGCTGCCCTTTTTCTCTTTTTAACCAAATTATTTTTAATTGAATTTTTATTTTATTTTTCGAGTAAGTCTTTATATGTTCTGTGAGTTATTTTTATTGTAGTCGTAGTTTTTAGCTCCTCCTAAAAAATGTTCATCAGATGCAAGTTTTTTAAATTGACAAAAACTTTTTTCTGCTTACCTACTCGTTATTATGTTTATCGTAAAAGTATTGAATTAATTTATTTGCATTTTGTGCAGAATCCATGAATATTCTTGGGCCAAAACAAACTATATTTTATGCATGATCTTTCAGCAATTTTTTTTACTGCTGCTACAAGAAATTTTTGAAATTCTTTCCAAAATCTTACTAGTTCTTCAGAAACCTTTAGTATCATGTCCGAGTTAGCTATCTCTTTTTATTTCATAGGTATAAATGATGAAAAAATGGTTAAAGTTTATGGAAAATGATCAATAATTTTATCTAAACTTGAAGGGAAAGATCCATAAATATTTTCCAGGTAGGGGAAAAATTTCCCTGACATTTTTGGTTATTTTTTTTGAAAATGATGTTTTTCCTGACTTTTCCCTGACCATCTTTAAATTCCCTGACTTTTCCAGGTTCTCCAGGTCGCTATGAACCCTGCATAGGGTATTTTCTATCATGTTTAGGCGTTTCTTAGCGCATGGTGAAACGTAAATTCTATTTTGTCATTCCAAAATCTGATTTAGGTATTACCTAACTTTAAGAAATGGTTTGTGAAATTGGGCAATAGTATATTAAGTATTAAGAACGGTAAGGGTTGTTTACCGGTCGACAGCAATTGTTTGCTGGAGACCGGTATTACCCTTAACGTTCGAGATGCTTATACCATTTTTTGCGCGATCGTATTGAATTAAATTTCGAATAAAATAATTTAAATTTCTTCGAAATGATTGAAATGTCAAAAATAACATTTATACTTCTCGATCAGTTTAAAAAATAAATTGCATTCTGGTGAAATTGTTTTTATACTATTTATTACTATTTATATTGTTTTGTTCGATTCTGTTCTTTAAAAAAATATTAACCTTTTTTTGTTCCTTTTGTGTAATGAATGAATTAATATATTATTTAGGACCGCTTGAATGTATGTAGGGCTAAGACGTCGGTAAGTAATTTACTTACCGACGTCTGAACGGTAAGTAAGTCACTTACCGACGTGTTAAACTTAGAAACCAGTAAACACAACCTACCGTCCTGACAGCCGATGCTGTAAATAAACAAAAAAGATCGATCGCACAAAAATTGATTTATTCCATATTTTACGGACTGTACACCGTATCTGGCAAATTAATATGATAAACAATAAAATTTTCTACTGAATCATTTCTCTTAGATAACAGGTTTCTTTTAGTCAATTTATTCTAAAACCAGTCGGTCACTTAAGAGAAAGCGTCTACTGCTTAAATATATCATTTTTATTGTTATCATCTCTAGTTTCGAAATCCATATGTTTACTATAACGAATAACGATTATTTATATTTATACCATCAGATTGTTATACCAAAAACCATAAATAAATATATGTCATTAGTAAAATATTGGATCACCGTTTTATTGTTCAAAATTAGAATGTTCTCAGTTTGTATCATTTGTGTTTGTATTTTTTTAGTCTCAAAATAAAAGCATTTTAGAACCTGCTTGAAATATTAGGCATACAGTAAAAGCAAATGAAAAAAAAACGGGTTTTTATAGTCATTTGAATTAAGAAATGCTAAGATTGTAGCAATAGGAAAGTTTTTTTAGAGTTAAAAAACACCACACGCCACACTTCATTGGAACACCCTGTATATTTCAAAATATTTTCAAATTATAGTTTAAGTTGGAGTAAAATTTGTGGTATGAAAAGATTTCCCGCAAAATTTATATTTTCCTCGATATTTGTCCGGTCCCGGACTTTTGCCGAACTCTGTATTATAGAGTATTGCTCACAAGCAATAATTTGTTATTTGTTATTTTTTTTTTTACAAGAATATATGTGTATGTAAATCTTAGTGTACAATTACTTTGTAGTTTCAAACCCCAGCGCGGTGCGGACAAGATGCGTTCTGTATTGCGTGGGGGTTGCAAGTCGCGACGCGCTGGTGTGGTATGCCTTTTCAAATGACAATTCAGTACAACAAAGTAAACATTAGATAAACGATTGTTTTCCTTTGGAAGATTTTATATCAAAAACTTTCGAGGAATATCACAAAAGAAGATTGTTAGAGTTTAGTAATTCTCGGCGCCGTGGATTGGAAATTACGTACTTAAAGTTTTGTCAAAAATCTCAAAACGTATCCAAAATAAGTATATCAGTTAACTGATACCACATTTCAAGTAGAAACTGAATCTGAGAATGGAACACTTTATACAGTACATGCTGATATTTCTTGTTGCGACTGCCCTTCAGGAGGAGGTGGTCGTTTTTGTAAACATTTATGTGTAATAGAGCAAAAATTTCATATGGCATGTTCCTCATCACCCCGTTTGTTGAAAACTGACAGAATAAAACTGGCCGCTTTGGCGTTGGGAGACAATTCTACCCCCTGATACTTTTTTTGATGATATACTGTAAGAAGAAAAGGAAAATGAAAAAAGAAACGAAATAAATATTACTGCAAAACAAGTATTTTTAAATGATATTTATAAAAATCAAACAAATGAAGGAAATGGTGTAGAAGTAATTCGTGTGAACGAAAATAACACATTCGAAAATACAGTGGAAACAGTCAAAACAGAATTTTTAAGAATTATTGATATCTTAAAAGAAAATCCCCACCCTTCATCTACCGCTACAATAAAGCGTTTTGCTTCATCTCTAAAGAATAATCAGACACCCGCACAAGCATTAAGTTTTATTATTGAAAAGGCTACATCCAAAAAATCGAAAAACATCAAAGTTCAACCTACTTCTATTTCAAGAAGGAAAAATAGAGGTTTGCCTAAAGGTTCCAAACGGATTCAAGCAGGGCGTCCACCTAACTCTGAAATTACTTTAAATACGGAAAAGAAAGCAAAGAAGAAAAAAATAATACATAATTTAGCTCAAAATATAGAAGAAAACAAACCAAGCGCCAAAATACATTAACATGTGCAATGCTAACAATATTATCGAATTTTGCTGAAATTTTGTATAAATATTGGGGAGTTCTTTTCTGTATTGTAGACAAAATTTGGCCCAAAAAATGATTTTAAATAACATTTTAAATTACTTATTATAGTTTTGTTTACCTTCGTTATATGTTTCCATTCGTTATTTTGTATCTACCGAGTTGATTTTGTTTTTTTAGTATTTTTTTTCACTTTTCTGAAGTAGATCATAATTATTTTACTTGTAGAATTAGACGCGTATATTCAGTAGTAATACCCCTAGGGTCTTGATAATACCGAGATAATTTTGTCATAGAGAATGCTGAAAGCGTGTTGCTTGATAATAGCCCAAGGCCGCAGGCCGAGGGCTATTATCTTTGAGCAACACGCTTGAAGGATTCTCTACGACAAAATTTTGAGTATTTATCAAGACCCGAGGAGTATTCGATAAGATAATTTTTTACTTTGTAGATATCAAAAAATTGATTGTCAATCTAACGTTTAATAATTTATTAGTTATAATCAAACAAATATTATTCATTTTTATTCAAAACTACAGTTGTGAAAAGTACAAATTGGTAAATTAATTGAATCGTTAGATGCAATACCAAATCTTTGCGACATTTTTAATTCAGTTGTCAGTTTGACGTTTCATTAATAGGGTATTTGACAATTTTTTTTAAACACCATTAGAAGATTGTCTGGCCTCAGTTAAGTACTCCAAATTTTTTTCAAATTTTTTACTAAGCGGGAAAGTTGCCAAAACCAACTTTAAAAATTTTATATTTAAATAGCGCGCCAAAACGCGCTGATTTTTTATGACGTCAGTGATCTTGTCGCTCCGCCTACCGCATCCCGAGCGACAAGATCACTGACCAGCCGAATCGGAACCATCGGCTCGACCTGCGGCCGCCCACCTGAGCTGGCCTATAAGAAACAAGCAAGCAGCGAGACCTCTTACGTCACAATAAACTCACATATTTTCCCGCGCTGAGTAAATATTTGAAAATTACCATTTTTGTTGAGTTAATAAAAAATCACTGGTTTAATTTATTTGTGTGAAATATTGATTTCTGGCATAATAGTACCACAAAGTACCTGCTCCGACTCTTTTTTAATTTTTTCCGCTCATAGGAAAATACCCTATTTTTAATAAAAAATAAACACCAAACTGAAAACACCACATGTAGGGTGTTATGGCTGTAATACAGCGGTGATTGGACGAAATTTGACACATGACTTGAAATTAAGTAATTTGATTGGTTACTATATTCAGTAAAAAATTATCTCTGTAATGCTCTAAATCGCACGTGTATTTGGAGTAAGTATTCGCGCATTTGAGTTGTACAAACCAGAGTTGAGTATAGAATATTTAATGTTATGTGGCGCTCTGTACTGCACTATGGTTCGGAATTAGGCTACCGGGTGGCCCGGTCACAATTTCTTTCTTCTTAGTCTAGATACATTGTAAAACATAAATAAGAGATGAACATTTTTGAGGCTCCCGACCTCCGTTTTCCGTTTATTATAGGCGCTCTGTTCTATCAACTATTTTCAAACAAACTTAAAGTTATTAGCGTTATTTTAAAATACGATTTCAAATGAAGCTATCTAATTGACTACACTATAATAAAAAATATATAAAAATTTAAAATAACATCACACATGTAACCTCTGTCATTCTAACAATGATATTTTATCAATTTTGAATATTAATTTTTTTTATTCAAGTAAAGTTAATTAGAAACTGTTAGTTTAATTTAAAATATTAATTTGAGTAGATTCCACAAAAATAAGGGTTCAGACAGGAAATTCAGTTATTTTAAATATCTTAACCACACCTAATAATATCGTGCAGATAGATTAAAGTGAAATCGAATAGCATATTATTACTTTTGAATTGTTATTTCAATGTTAAATAACACGCACGTAATAAAAATGGATAACTCAATTTATTTATATTTCAATAGATCACAAGTTTATCTATAATTAAGAAAAAAATCAATAAAACAGTAGGTCCGGCTTGAATGCGGCAAATAGGAAATTTAAGAAAATTTTATAATACCTAAATAAAAGTTTTCTCTAATCTAGTTAGTTTACGAGAAACAAGCTTTCATTCTATTCTATTCAATATTTTTCGTAGATCCTAGAATCTTCAAAACAACCTTCAGGGAAAAATGGGGTGGAAGTTGTAACCCAAAGATCTTATGCTGGATGTATTGCTACAGTGAGAGATAGAAATTTGATACAGAATTAAGCAACAAGAAGGAATATCATTATCAGACTTGGAAGGAATGTTATTCATTGGTATACAGACGGCTTAAAAGCAATAAAGGGGACTGTAAGTAGGGGCCAGGAACCACACATTAACAGCTTGGGAAAAACCAAGTATACATTAGTCATGTTTTCACAAGTTAACTTCGATTTAATGATATCTACTGGACAAACGAAAAACATCAGTTATCATTAAATCGAGTGTAGGTGTTTGATACAACGCGACCTGAATCGTAATTCATATTTTAAACTGTATTTGTTGTTGTTGGGCAAATATCGGTTTTGGTATATTGGTTAATTATTTTGAGAAATTAAAACAATCTAAATTCAACGTTCCGGTAGCGTTCCAGCTACCGTTATCAAGAACAATCAAAAATTTGACTACTAGATCATCAAAAATATAAACATATTGTGGTTTAATTTCCCAAAATAATTATTATTCTTCTTTTCTTGTTCCTTCTGCCCTTTCAGGTGTCGGATGTGGATTCCATGTCCTGTACCCATTCCGTCCGTGCCTTTCTGTCACTTGCTAGGTTTTTTATTTCTTCTATGGTCTTTCCTCTTTCCAAACCTATATTTTGTATTTGGTCTAACAATTTCCTTGTAGGCCTACCCCTTTGTTTTTTGATCGGTTGTCAGGGTACAAGCATAAATTTTGCTATTGGCGGGAATTGACGCTTTATCAGGTCTCCTAACACCTTGCATGCCTATTTTTTCAAAAAGATATAAAGTTTACTTTTAAAACGACTTTAAAAATCATAAAATTTGAAAGCCCGCCAAAACGCGCTTTACGTCATAAATATGGCTGCCCTATGGAGTGGCGTCATTTGTTCACGTTGTTATTCGTGTATCACTCTCTGAGTTCTTGTGACCTAATTTGTTTCTGAAAGCTTTGAAAATGAATAAAGCCGAAAAAAACACTTTGTATTCCAAGTATTGCATTGTTCCAGAGTGTAAATCAACGTCTATTAAACCTCCAGACAAAATATTTCTAACTTCACCTGGTGGCGCAGCAAAAATACACTCAAGAGAAGGGCATTATGGTTGCAAGCTATGCGCCGAAACAAAGAGGATATTTCGACAAATACTACTACTTTTGTTTGTGAACATCATTTTAATGTAAGTACCTACTTCTATGCTGGTAATTTTTATTCTTAAATAGTTTGAGGTTATGTACCTATATGTCTAGGAATCAATCATAAAAACATCATTTTCTTACGACCACACATCGAAATATGGTTGGTATATATTATATAAATAATACATAGTTTAAATCGTACTTACAAGAA
>CAJUYI010008238.1:0-11178 GCA_910591695.1 Galerucella pusilla
GGAGATTTTTGAAGTAGTGAAGTAGAAACTGTATAGCTATATCTACTACTATACTATATAATTCGAATGAAATTAATTTTTCAACCTGATTGAAATGAATTGAAAACAATATTCTATAGCTACATAATCATTTTCAAAAGGAATTCATAAAATACAAGACCAAATGTAGCGTTTTGAAGCCAAAAAGTATAATCAGCTTTCCTTATAATTGGAGAACTACACAAATTAAAGAAAATTTATTTCGTTTTCTTCAACGCAAACTGAAAACTTCAAAATTAACTTGTTGCTTAGTTACACGAAACCGCAGTCTGCTTTCATTTATTATCTAGAATAAACTTGTAGATTCGCCAATTCCGAAAGATTGGAGAAAATGAGCAAGCATTTATTTGTATTCCACCACCAAAAACTTTATTTTATATCTCGGTGAACTTTAACTAAGTTTTACGGGAATGTGCACAATAGAATTGAATTACAGATATATTTAAACTCGGCTACTGCTGCTTCAAATTAAGATTCTAATAATTGGAGAGTCATAATTTGTTTTTTTTTGTGGTCACAACTTTGGTGAGACCATTGAGAAATGATAAGAGGTTTTAAAGCATTTGGGAAGAGTTGAAACAACGTTTTCCTCCTACCCCTATAGAAAGTACACACTTTCCTCCCTCAAATCAGGGAGGAAACTCATACTTTTCCTCCCACTCATTTCAAGTAAGTTGTAAACGATGAAACTTGTGAATTCATTATATTCATATTGTTTCCATAATTTCTAGAACATCCTGTATATCCTGTTTTTTGGTAAAAATCAAACATTAATGTTACTTCAACGTAGTTCTTCAATACTAATTTCAACTTCAGGAATCTAAGATATACGTTTTTTGAGTTCAGAATAAGAAAAGCATAGTATGCTGTGGCTCACTGACAGTAAACACGGCGATTGACTTTTGAGGTGCAAAGTCGCTACATTCATTAAACTTAGTTGAATTTTCGAAAAATGGAGAGCGATTCAAGTGATTTTGAATTTCCAAATACACCACCTAATATTAAGGAACAAGCTAACATAGCGTCATTAACCTAACTACCACAAAAATCTAAAGACAGATATGAAAAACAATATGCACAATATAAGCAATGGGCTGAAGACAACAAGAATATTCAGAGAATGTTTTACTGGCATATTTTTCACTACAAGGAAAATCATTAAAAGCTTCAACACTTTGGTCTAAATATTCAATGCTACGCACAATGATACAAATGAAGGACAATGTCGATATTAAATATCCAAAGTTGATTGCATTTCTAAAACGTCAAAATGCCGGATACAAACCAAATAAAGCTAAAACTTTTACAAGAGAAGAAATAAATATATTCTTAATGGAAGCCCCCGATGATGTTTTTTTATTAATGAAGGTAAGAAATGAAATCCCATGCAAATAATTTAATTTTTGATATAAAATATTCATAGGTAGTCCTTGTTATTGGAATTTCTGTAGCATGTCGATGTGATGAGCTTATTAAAATGACTATGGATGATATTGAAGAGAAAGACAATCTTTTAGTCATAAATATCCACACTCCAGAAACGTATAAACAAAGAACTTTCGTAATCAATACTACAACAGGTAACGGCCCAAATTTTGTTCAAATCGTTAAAAAGTATATGTGTCTACGTCCTAAAACTGAGCATAAACAATTGTTGGTATGCTTTAAAGCAGGCAAATGTATAAATCAAGTGGATGGCAAAAATAGTACCTATATCCAAAATACCTCAAAAAATTGCAGAATATCTTAATCTTCCAAATGCCAAACATTACACAGGGCACAGTTTCAGAAGAACTTCAGCAACTCTGTTAGTAAACGCTGGTGGGGATATTTTAGCTCTAAAACAGCATGGCGGTTGGAAATCAACCAATATCGCAGAAGGTTATGTAGAACAATCTTACACAAAAAAAAGAAAAATTTCTGATCAAATTATGGGAAATAATTTAAAACCTGAACTTGATCAAAATCAGCCAAGCACTTCTAGAAGTTACCAACATTACAATGTGCTAAGCGAAAATATTTCAAATACTAAAGCTCCTGTTCAAACCCCATCTTCTTCCAATGGTGTTCATATTAGTGCTGCTCAAAACTGCACATTCAATATTAACATAAATAATTCTAAAATATAGTTGAACAATACTACTTAATTGTATAACATATTGATACATTTTTTTAATAAATAATTCTTGTGTTCATAATTATATTCGTTACCTATTTGTGTCGTAAATAAATTTTCAAAAAAGGTGGGTAGGGGGAAAAATCATATGTATCACATGGGAGTAGGGGGCAGTAAACTACATCCTGCGGGAGAAAAAGTGGCACTTTCCTCCCCAGTAATACAAATAGCTATTGTGCGCAACTAACTGAACTAACAAACCCTGCATCCCGTTATTTTCAACATTATGTTATAATTTAAGGTTGGTTGTTGTCATTTTTGAATTTATTTAACTCCTTCACCACCTTTTTGTAACGGACGTACAGCTGAATGATTTAGCACAATAATGTTATCGATTAGTCTTCCAAAACTTGACTTAAAAACAAATATTTAAGTGCAAAATCATTCAAACGCAAATATTGTACAATTCAAAAAGCCCACGTCTTAAGTGATAGTTCATACATGTAGGCAAGGTAGGCGCTGGCTGTAACTTCACGCTACACGCTTGACAGCCCTCTTATTATTAATTTTTCTATTGGTGAGAGCCATGGTTTCCTATGATCTTCAGAATAAAACAGGTAGTGACAACTGTGACAAAATTTATATCGGTAGGACTCTTGGAAATCTTGCTTTGACAACAAAAAATCAGATTCTAACTATTCAAATCATTTGTTAGCAAACCAATACATTTTCCCTCCAAACTGAATAGTTTAGAAGGCCTTGACATAAATAAAAACATAGTATAAGGTGGTGAAGACTATTATTATTGACCGAGCGGAATAAGGCTTATAAATTTCTTTACCACCATGCTATATATACAGTTTTTTCCACTACTAGCAAAATTTTAGACAAAATTAAAAATAATTCACAAACGCACCATGAGAAGCGTTTACTCCGTCTGACTGACAAGTACACTGTCAGTTTTCGATATATTATGAACGTACTCGTTATGTCATCAGTCATTTTTGGTTGAGCGCGAATTTTAAAATAATGGCATTTTCATTCAAATAATTCCATCTTAAAAAGTAATTTCAAGCAGCAAATAAGTTAAAGACAATTTCCTGGATGTACAAAATTATGTTGGTTGCACAAGTTTTTGTTGAACTAATATCTCTGAATTTTCAAAATATTTGAATTTGTCCATTATTGACATAGGTTAACTCTTCGTCATAAGTCCGATGTTGTACCAACTAATCCAAATCACCTGTTATAACAGTAGGAAAATGTAATAATTTTGAAAGGTATTCATGATAAGTATGTATGAAGTATGATGAACAATAATAATTTCACTTTCAATATTTCTATAATTATCCAACCAAGTTTGGACATAGACAAAAAGTGTATTGCAGTATTTCTAGATCTTACTAAAGCATTCGACACTGTCAACCACCAAAAGCTAATCGATATCTTGGAAAATAACGGCATTCGGGGAGTTGTATTAAATATATTTCGAAGCTACTTGTCTGATCGGGAGCAATGTGTCAAAGTCAACGATGTGCTCAGTGATACTAGTATAGTAAAAATTGGAGTGCCACAGGGTACAGTACTTGGCCCAATATTGTTTTTAATGTATATAAACTCACTTCTTTCGATAAATGCAATGGCTAAAATAGTATCATACGCAGATGATACAGTTGTTATTTTTACTGGGGATACTTGGGATGAAACAAAAGCGATTCTACAAAATGAAATGAAAAATATCACCAACTGGCTAAATTTGTATCAGCTATCATTAAATGTAAAAAAACACACTATGTTGCTTTTACTGTTTCTGAAGCCACCAGACCAAATTTTACCTCCATAACAATAGCTGGAGAAAAAGATCAAATTAACGAAGTACTTGAATTCAAAGAAGTAAAAGGAATCGAATACTTGGGCATTATTATTGACCAACATCTTAAATGGCAAAGTCATATTGATTATTTAACCAAGAAAGTAAGAAAACTTATATACAAATTTTACCAGATGAGAGAATTTCTCCCGAAGAAGATACTTTTAATGATTTATAAGTCACTGGTTGAATCGATATTTCGTTATGGTATTTTGATATGGGGAGGAGCATATAATAACGCTTTGCAAAAATTAAATACTGTTCAAAATTATATATTAAAAATTATCTATAAGAAAAATAAGCTATATCACACAAATTTACTTTATTCGGAAGATGTTGGTAATATTAGGTGTCTGTATCTTCACAATCTATGTACTTATGCTTATAAGAATCAGTCGCCTCATAACTATATATCCTCGATCTATAATACACGATGTAGAATCAATCTACTACTCAGCATACCTAGATATAATAAAAATCTCAGCCATAGATCTCTAATTTACACACTACCTAAAACCTATAACATGCTGCCCGCCTCTATTAAACAAGTAAATAATTATAAACAATTTTCAAAACTATCAAAATCATATATCTATAACAACTATCATCAATTCTCAAGTATTTTTAATTATTCCTGAATGTTTTTCTTTTTTTAACTATCCCTAGTTTTATTGAAACAAATCAACTATGAATAATTTTTAAATTTTTTAATATTTAATTTACTACTAAATGAATGCACAACACAAGTGTTAAATCACTTCAGTGCTTTTTTGTTAGTTTGTTAGTCTAAATCTTTTTGTTATATTGTAAACTGATCTTTTTTTTTTCTTCAACTTATTAATTAATTTTATTTTACATGTATAAATTAGCGAACAGCAGTAATAAAATTAATGTATATGAAAAAATCATTAATTAATAATTGTAATAACCTACCTATATTATACAGATAAACTACTTGAATGTTTGTCACTATTGATAGTTATTGTTAATTTAGAAATCAACCATGTTGACTTCAATTGTAACATTTTGTGTATTAATATGTCAGATGTTGATTACACATTATTTGGTGAAATTATCACCTGATCGTAGGAAAAATACTGTACATTACTCGTGCGAAAGTGATTTTTCACACTCGTTATGTAATATACTATTCCTTATTCTAGTTACCTATTTTTATAAATTTTCCTCCCGTCTGCTATACACTGGGTACCTAAATGCCAGCTTATTAACCAACGCGCTGTATCGTTTGAATTACATAGAAGCATATAATCAGGATCCACAAAGAGCAGATAATTGTTACCCCCGGGTAAAATTAGTTCTGTATCTGAGGCAATTGTGGTATATATTCGATTGATAATATACGTCTGCCAGATGTACTAAGCCGCAATTAGTGTGTGTAGCTTCATCATTCATGTTCGAAGGACGTGCTCACAATTTTAATACATACATTAACAAAATAGCTTATGAGTTAACAAGAATATAAATCAACAAGTTATTGAGTCTAATGAGTTTCTTTTAATAGTGGTTTGTTCAGTTTGTTCGTAAATTTATCATTTTTCTACTACCCCATAAAATCATGGTACCAGCCTCCAGGACCTCAAATCTTAACCGTTATTAGCTAAAACGTCAACATGTGTTGGCATTCGATTTGTATAGTTAACTGGCAGACAGTCTGGAAGCCGCGAGAAGCCAGTAGTGGCACGTCACTCTCCGTTCTCATTTGCTTCCTTTCAAGGCACTTGCCAACGGTCGCGTTTACATCATATCGGCTTTGCCAATAGAGTACACGCATATTTCATATTTTGCTTGGATATTAATTTATAATAGTGAATATGATATCAAAAATTAATAATAATAGGAAATAAACCAGTTTCCATTAGAAATTACTCCCAAATTTTAAAATAAAATTCAAATTTCAATGCACTTTCCGACCACAGCCCGAGGATTTCCGAACGCTACCGATGATACATGTGATGTCATATCTCTTGTGTTTACTTATGTCAATATGGCCGGTATTGCATTAGGTTATGTGTAGTTGTGTGTTTATATTGTATTTTAATCAACTATTAATTGCTTCATCGACGTAAAAATATCATTTACATGTTTGTTTGAGACCATTACGTGTTTGTGTGTGCTTTTTTTATTTCTAAAAGTCAACGTAAAGTGGAAAGTGGTCATAAATATTCGATATTTCCGAGGATATTTTAAAACTTTTGGAAGAATATATTTTATTTACTAGTTCAGTGTTCAGTGACGATTGTTTCATATTTTGTGAGTAAAGATATGGCTAGCGAAGGTTTTGTAAAAGCACAAACTGATAAGTTGCCCAAAGTAGACTAATTTATGCTGCTTGAATTTATGAAGTCAAACAGCTGCTTCAATGCAGAGGAAATAAAAGGAGTTAAAGCATTATCGTAAGTACGATTTAAACTATGTTTTATTTATATAATATATACCAACCATATTTCGATGTGTGGTCGTAAGAAAATGATGATTTTATAGTTGATTCCACGATATATAGGTACATAACCTCAAACTATTTAAGAATAAAAATTACCAGCATAGAAGTAGGTACTTACATTAAAATGATCTTCACAAACAAAAGTAATGCCCTTCTCTTAAGTGTATTTTTGCTTGCGCCACCAGGTAAAGTGACAAATATTTTGTCTGGAGTTTTAACAGACGTTGATTTACACACTGGAACAATGCAATACTTGGAATACAAAGTTTTTTTTCGGCTTTATCCATTTTTAAAGCTTCCAGAAACAAATTAGGTCACAAGAACTCAGAGCGTGATACACGAATAAGAACGTCTTTATGACGTAAAGCGTGTTTTGGCGGACTTTCAAATTTTATGATTTTTAAAGTCGTTTTAAAAGTGAAGTTCATATTTTTTTGAAAAAATAGGCCTGCAAGGTTTAGGAGACCTGATAAAGCGTCAATTCCCACCAAAAGCAAAATTTATGCTTGTACCCTATTGGCAAATAGCGGTACCTATAATGTAGACGCGCCTCTATATACTATATTGTATGATATGTATTATTCATTGTAATGCTGTTATCATATGCTATTATCAATAAATTATTATTATCATTATCAAATTATTGTTTTATAAACTTTGTCACGTAGAGCACTTCATGAAAACACACTAAAATCCTAATATTTTCATTCAGAACAGCTTGACGTCTTCGTGGAAATAATCGTCAAAGAATATCTCGACTTCTGCTTCAAATTTTAATTTTCCATTCTCGAACTTATAAAATAAGGTTTCTTCTCTCTCTCTAAAGGTAGTGAACTAATAAAACATTTCCAATTTTCGTTCTATAGAAAAGCATGCAACTGCCGTCGCTCGTCTGTGAAGAGACATTCCTATCAATCGGGAGTGAAATTCGCATTTGCTGAAAATGATTTCAAAGCAAACGTGGCGAAAGACAGGAGTTACTAAGGTATGAAATGAAGTGATATTTCCATAGCGCCACTTGATTATGATATCGAGAACGGCTCGCAGAGTCGTAAATACGTTTTTAACCGGATTTTATCTTCAATATTATACGAAATTTGAATTGGCGCAGTCAATAGGATTTTCTAAATTTGGATCTCTATATTAGTACCATCCTGTACATTGTCAAAGCAGTTAATTAAAGCACTTCGGTTCAATTTACAGTAGGTCACCTAACCGCCACCACAGTAATTAGCTTGTTTCTATCGGTACAAGTATATCTACTTATACATTGTTTCCTCTAGTCCGAGTTTCTGTCAATGACTACTTCCAAATTATGTCACTGTTAATTAGAACGTATAAAGTCTTTGTATGTGCTCGAAAATGAACTAAAACTTGTGTCACTTGCTAACGCAATGCACATTATGTAGTCTAACTTGTGTTTGTATAGTTTTTGTGATATAAGTATCATTTTTACAGTGACCTAGTTAGTTTGTCAAGATGGATGCAGGAGAGAAGAGTGTCTCTGCTTTTAAAATATTTGTCTAATAATGAAATTATTGTAATCAATTGATATTTACCTTAGTCTTGCAGTCTATTTTGCTCAATTATTTGTGTGCTAACTTAAAAATGTCTTGAAATGATATGTAAAAGTTGTACATACAGTGTGGAAACCACTTATGGGATAAAATTCTTTGTCATTATTTTAAAAAATTATAAAAAATGCCGATACCGCGTCGTTCTTAAAGAGCAAGCACTACTGAAACAGTTCAAACATTCACCAAGAGTGAGAGTGACTTCGAGTTCTTCGGGCAAATACCACACTTTTATAAACTAGACTTAAACTGGGGGTACGTTAATGATTTTTTTAAGAAGTAGTTTGTATATTTGGAACAATTGGAGTAGAATTTCATTGAGTTTATTAAAATGGTCATAAAAATATCACAAATAAGGTTAAATTTTCAAAATATTAATCAAGATTTCTATAAATTTACGTTTTGGGGGCAAACAAACACAAAGTCAAGCCAAAACTTGAGTTAAATCAGAAGGTTATCAACTAGTTCCGGTTAATACCATCATCAGATCCATTCTACGATCTGGATCGTCTTCTGTTAACTCCTGCACAAAAGTTAATTTGTAGGGATGGAGTTTTTCTTTATGAAGACATCTTAGAACAGTTGTATGACTAACATTATTTTCACCGGCAATTTGACGTGTACTTGAAGTTGGATTCTCTTCGACACTTAACAAAATATCCACTTTCACATCATCTTCAACGAAGTGTGGTTTTCTTTTCAATGGTTTGACATGTGCAAGTTCTCTAAATTGTGCATGAATTTCAGACACAGTACATTGTGAAATATTAGGCAATTCGCGATACCTGTAATTAAATAAGATTGCCACTTCAACTTGACTTCTGCAGTTATCCCCGAACCCGATCATGATTAAAATCCCAATTCGGTGAGTCTCAGTTGAATATTTCATTGTTATGTCGACAAGGAAAGAATGTTTGACAAAGATTTTACTTTTTCAGTATAAACTGTCAACACATCAACAACTGACAGAATAGAAAACAATCCACATTAATTACAGATTCAAAACAATCCACATTATTTACCGATTTTGTCTAATTATTGGCGTTTTTAGGCAATTTTCAGGTATTTATGATAAAATTCTTGGGCGTAGCAGCTTTTGTTTAATATACAAATACGTCTAATAATAAGTTAGTTTAGATTTTTGATAAATCTATATTTAGCTAATTTAAAAAAGTACCAATATTTCAAGTGTTATAAATTATTAATTTTAAAATTTCACCCTGTATAATTCAAAATTGACCATAAATTATTTAAACTGAAGCAAGAACTTTTCAAGCAGATTTGTGGACACGAAACTTCTTAGCTCTTGAAGAGAGGGCATTGATCACCAGGGTATCAAGCATATCTTCATGAATCTGCTTACCTCTCAAACCTTTTGAATACAGGTACTTGATGATGGCTCGATACTCCAATTTTACGATTTCCACAATTTCGGACATCTTTTTCCTTTTAATTTATTGCGTAACTCTGGTTCACTTTTCTGACGTCCAGAATCACACTGACACTTCTAATGAGTTATTGTTCGTTGCTAAGATAACGCAATATTTTGTTTAAGCATGGAACTGTTCTAGGCTATCTAGATATCAATACATCCTCGTATACAAGTTTTGAATATTTGTTTTTTCGATTGAATCATCTTTCAAACCATTAAATTCGAACATCTACTGAATTCCAGATGATTTACTTTGGAATCAATGCTTTTTCGAACAATTTACTGGAGGAAAATCGGCAGAAAATGTTTACAGTTGATATCTCCATACTCCTCCCTCACCAGTTTCAGTTTCCCATCTCCAACGAGATTTTTTTTTAGTTTTAACCACCCAACTTTCTATCGCGGTATTGGTGTTTGGACATACCATTATTTTAAACTAAGATCCCGACTGTATATCGGCGTTCTCCGGCTATTATCCTGGATATCTGTGGAATCCTATCTAAACAAAGCAAAAGGGAGGACGAAAAGTTGTAGAACTAAGTAGGTTATTTCACTTGAAAGCAAACTCTCGAAAATTCAGGCAAATTGGGCCTGGGGTGTTCCGCTCGGCATCTAGCAGTTGCATTTTAAACGATGGGGGATTGTTTGCATTAATTTAAGATAACATTAGAACGAGCACCTTTAGACGGCAGTTGTTCTAAGGCGATTAGACTACCGGTTGTGCAAATTATGTGTTACGGTTTATTTGCGAAATGTATTTTCTACTTTTGCTTTATATAGAATAAACAATGTACACTACTAAGTAGAATTAGAGTTCGAAATAAATAGGTATGTTGATAAACTGGGCTGAAAACTTTTGAAAAGAGTCGCTACTAGTAAAAGAAAAGCTGGATAGTATTCAGAAAATATAAGGAACGACCTAGCTCACCTACGTATTTTAAAGGAAGTACTTAACTACTTATAGTGGAAAAGCTGCTATATCTATGACTTCAGTGTCGTAGAAGCTTGATTGATCAATTTATTAAATAATTATGTACAGTTAACTGTATAAACCCTCACTTCGTGGAATCTACTCATCATATGGTTTTAAATGAAACTAACTGTTTCTAAATGACTCCACAATATATTTGAAAAAATGTGTAAATTGCAAGTAAATTATTGACAATTGTTTCGATATAAATATCATCGTCAGAATGACAGTAGTTACTTTTGACATGATGTATACTTGATATATATTTGGCTAGTCCAAATAGTGCCTATCTAGTGATTGACTTAATATATATGAATAGAAAAAAGAAGAAGATTTTACAAATAGTAGCTTTGATATTATTAGCCCTATGGGGATATTCTGGATATCTTTGTCCCATTTAAGATCAGTATAACTGTGCAATGATATAGGATACCAGGAAAACTATATCTGCTGATCTTTACAATTATTACTTAAGAAGACAGTTTAATAATGGAGAACTTCCTAGATTCAGCTGTTCATTGAGGACTTCATATTGTGGATCTGTTAAGTGTCTTCTAATTTCTAATTCTTCAAGGAAGTCCAGTTCTTGCTTCCTATCACAAACATGTAGTATTTCTGGTTCTGTGTTAGGTGTTACTGAATGTTTAGTGTCAAGTAGGTGTTTTGCATAATGTGATTTATCTGGTTGTTTTAATCTGTATGCTCGTAAGTGTTCA